>RJWJ010002647.1:0-97337 GCA_004363605.1 Indri indri | reverse complement strand
AAAAAAAAAAAAAAACCCCAAAATAAATTTTGTTATGGTGGATCCAAGGTAGTTTTTAGCTGAGAGCTATTACAATTTATCCCTATTAATAAGGCAGTATCTTCTGATGACTACATGCAAACTTAACCAAAGACTCAAGGAAGGGGATCATCCCTTTTCAGATCTCTAGAGCTTTCTCTGTGCAGTCCTTCCTCTCTGGGTTTCTGTCCCACAAATACTAGCCATCTTCATTTTCCCAAACTTCTATCTCTGTCTTCTCAACTCAGTGAGACTGCTGGGCTTTCTCTCATTTCTTTCTCTCTCTATTCAGCAGCCTCAACAGCCTTTAGGTAGTAAGCTGGGGGCAATCATAGGGGTCGCTTCATGTGTTTCTCTTCTTTCAGGGATTTCTTCTACCTGTTTTCCAATGTCTAGTTTTCTAATTGTTTAAGGTAGGAGTATAAATCTAGTTCCTATTGTTTCTTCATAGCCAGAAGCAGAAGTCAAACAGTTAGGATTCACTCCCGTCTTAACTGGACATAGTCTTTAACCTCTAGGACTTTGTTACCCAAGAGAATATCCTGACATATTATAAGTTGTCTTTTATTCCTGAGACTTATATAAGGTAAGAGCAAAGGAACACTAAGGGTAGGAGTAAAGCTTAAAAAAGGCTTGGGCTTGAAATAAGGCAGTTTCTTGGGGATTTCTTCAGCCAGATGGGGTTACATGAGGTGACACAGTTTATGCATTTTGGGTGCTGGTAATAAAAAGGAAGATTTATTCATTTTATACATGACGAAGCATAATCCTAAATAGTTGAGTTCTTTAGATAATAAAGATAGGAGCCTAAAGCTAATTGAAATCATTAAGTCAGGTTAAACTTACAATTCATTCTTCCTATTAGTTTTCCTTACAGAAAGTAAATTCCATCATATATGAAACTCCATACTCACAAAACTATGAAGAAGCCATCTAAATATTTTATGTAGGGAATGAAATGGCTTTTTTAGATAACTCAAAAGCAAGGTCATCACACCTTACACAGCTAATATGAGCCTTCAGTTCAATAACATTACATGTAATGATACTCATAGCCTTCAAAGTGTTTACAGAGCTCTACATACACCATTTTTTTCCTTACAATAATGCTGCAAGATAGTCAGGGTCAAAAGTATGGTCTTCAATTCACGAATGAGGGCACCGATTTATCTAAGGTCACCAGCTAGCTGGTGAGAGAGCTAGGTCAAGGCTCCAGCTTTCCTGACAGCTTCAAAACTCAGTATAATTTGGCTCCTTTGACTTAATCCTTTTAAACATGGCAAGGTACAATCTTACATAGTACTCATGATCTAACACTGGTGAGTCTAGCAAGCGGCATCACAAGGTTTGCTGAAAAGATGCGTGCCAGGACATGTCACCATGACTCAGAGAAGTCACCCATAAATGCAGTGAAGATAAGGGCAACAGCTTAGAGCTAAACAATATAAAATGACCTCACACTTTGGATACAGTGTTTTCACTTAAGACCTTGCCTTCAATACACAAAACAAAGAAGTTTAGAACACTGAAATCAGATTATTATGCTGTGTGTATGATACTGCTTTAGCAGTACTGCTTACACAGAGCATAGAATTTTATAATTAATTTATTTTCCAAACTGAGTTAAGAAAAGAAACTGTTTAACTGTTTTACAGGGGAAGAGGTCATGGCATTAAGAAGGTATGTACTGGCTGAGACTGGCAAGAACTGCAACATTACTCACAGTGTTCAGTCACATTTTCAGAGTTGACACTATACAGTCCTTGTGAGAACTGATGGGGCCATTCTTGCCCTGGCACACCAGAAGAACTGCAGCTACCAACGTGGCACATAAAATACAATGGGATATTCCAAGGCTATACTATTCGAATAGATGCTACAAGCTAAGTCACACGATTATAGAGATAACTATAAAGTTATTTTAAAATAAAAATAAATAAAAGATAATTTGGATTTCCTTCCTCTTCTTTTTTTTTTTTTTTTTGAGACAGACTCTAGCTCTGTTACCCAGGGTAGTATGCTGTGGTGTCATCATAGCTCAAGGAAACCTCGAACTTCTGGGCTCAAGCAACACCCCCGCCTCAGCCTCCCAAGTAGCTGGGACTACAGGTATGCGCCACCATGCCCAGCTAATTTTTCTATTTTTTGTACAGACAGGGTCTCACTCTTGCTCAGGCTGGTCTTGAACTCCTGACCTCAAGTGATCCTCCCGCCTCAGCCTCCCAGAGTGCTAGGATTACAGATGTGAGCCACTGCACCCAGCCCTTCTGTTTGTTTTTAAACATTTTACCACTGGGTGCAAGAAAGATTAAAATAAGTTAAGAGGGAGAGCAGCAGGTAACTAATAAGGATAAGAAAAGAAGAGAAAAGAGAAGCAGTAGCAGAAAAATCAGGAAGCTGGAAAGGCAGAGATAAGGGAAGAGACAAGCTAATGGGAAAAGGGACAAGGAGGAAGGAATAACCAAGGATATACCACAAAGTTCTATCTTAAAGAAATAAATATGTGGTCCACTTCACTTTGCCATTGGTGCCAATTTAGTGATTTGTATGGAGGTGAGAGTTAAACTTCTGGCTTGAAGGTGGAGTCAAGTCAAAGCCTGGGATGAAGATGGAGTTTGTGTATATGTACTCTGAAAACACATATGCTAGAACAATTGTTTTATATTACAAACTATTAATATAAGTAAAGCAAAATGCAACAGAGTCCCTGGGCTAACAGGGATAGGACAAAGATGAGTAAGGAAGATTTGCAGATTGTGATAAAAGGCTGAGACGCATAGCTTTATATAACGTTCTAGTATTGATTGTGAGAAAAGATGTGGATTATAATACTTTGTCTGTAACCTCTGATGTGGCTCACTCTTTTTCTCTTAATTGCTTTTTCTACTAGGATTCCTGAAAGAGGCAGTCTTTAGAAAGCAGTCATGAAAAAACTTTGTATGAACATAAGTAAAAGCCAGTGGTTCACAGTGATTTGGTTATTTCTATTTGCAGACAGAACGAGAGAGTCTACTGCTTCGCATTAAGAGTATCACTCTTCCCTTCAGTATTCACACCTGGTCCCTGAGGACATTAGACAGCTATTAACCAAGTATGAGAAATAGCTTCATTAACAAATTCTCTGGGTATAAAGATTCTTTAAAAGTCAGTGTGGACTGGGCACAGTGGCTCACGCGTGTAAGACACTTTGGGAGGCCGAGGCCGGAGGATTGCTTGAGCTCAGGAGTTTGAGACCAGCCTGGGCAATAGTGAGACCCCAGTCTCTACTGCAAAAAACAAAAGCAAAAGCAAAAAAGTTAGTGCGGTTATCCAGGGGCCTCCTCAGTGATGGGTGGTAGTTTCAGAAGGTGGCATACTCTGAAAGGTCACTTGAAAGGGGAATGTGATAGGCACGTGGGGAACTCTACTGAGATAGAAAAGAGTGTCTCCTGTTTAGGAAGAGGAGATCAGGACATCATGGCCTCTAAGCTTTGGGATCCTTCTGAGTGCACGGTGATCAGTCAACATCCTGGAGGATGTTTAACGCTGTTATCAAATTTTAAAATATATTCACTTTTTAAGTTTATATAAAGTAAAATCCGTGCTATGTTTATAAACCAGGTATAGGTGTTTCCGACAACAGATTTCATTAGAGTGTTTACCAATAACAAGCATACCGTATTAACAGATCACCGCATTATAGATGTGGACTGAAAGGGGACAGAAATCTAAATTACAAAATAAATTAAACAACGAAGAAATAGCACTTGGAGTTTAAAAAGTAGCACATGGTGAAGATCTAAGACAATTATACAGACCATAGTCAGCTACTTAATAATCTTATCACTTCTAGGTATTTTAAATGGTGGAAAAGAAACACCTGTGGCAAATCCCTGCCTGGGAATAATATTTGAAACCTTCCTGTTTGTGTGGAGACCAAGAGCCTACTGAACAGCTGGACAACAGACACAGGAAAAATAAGAGTTGCTGGAACAAAATTGCTTAGCTAAGCCTGACACAGTTATGTCTCTCTTGAGAGAAACTGTAAATATACTCAAATAGTGAGTGCTGCTGGGTAGCTATGAAATGTGTTTCTTGAGAGCCTATCACATGCAAAAGAGTTTAATCTCTTATTTACACAACTCACTTTGCCAAACAAGAGTCAATTTGCAATAAAATATTGATACATATGCTCAACAAAATAATCATAACAGAAGCAGAATAATTCAAGTCATAAAAAAAGCATGAATAAAACTAGGGAAAAAAACATGTTTAAATGAGCACATATACTAATTACAAAGGTTAATGTAGTGATTGTCATTGGGCACTGAATTAGTACAGTGCTATCTGATGACCCAAGCAAAAAAATGAACAAACAAACGAGTAACTATAGAAGGAAAGAGGACTAATTTTAAAGAGCGACAAACTTTGAACTGGTCCTAAACTATTAAAAAAGAAAGGGGCAAAAAACTGTGAGGTTACTAGAGGAATAGGAAAGACTTCTAACCTAAAACACAATTCCTGTATAATTCTTTCCTTGTCATTTAAGAAAAGTTCCTTATACTCTAGAGCGAGGAGAATTAATCATCTGAGTTTTTCTGCCACTGTAATCTTTATTATATTTTAATTATCTTCATTAAAAAAATTTTTTTGAAGTTCATTAAAGTCTCAATGTTCTTGACTTTTCAGATATTCTTCAAGTAAGAGAAAGAAAGTCTTTGAATCATTTCTTGGGTCAACAGTTCTGAGTAAAAGACATATTCACACGTGAGTAAAGAATGGTGTTTGTTTATACCGAGGATTTGCTTTCCTTTCCAATTTATTATTTGCGTTTTCAGAGCCTTTTATTGAGGACTGCAGACCAGGTAGCTTTAACAGCTTCACTAAATTTCCCTACAGAGCACCAGATAACAAAGATTCGAAGATAATTTAGGGGGAGAAAGACACCTAAGATACAGATATACTATATTACATTTTAACAGTGAGAAAGACATTGATTTTAGTGGAGGAAGACCTCAGTTTCGGGACAGTGTAGAAACTGATGATAAGTACTAATTCTAGACCATTTCCTTCTTAGTGTTTTTCCAAACAAAAAAACAAATCATTGGTGATTTCTAAGAAGGAAATCTCCTAAACAATATCTTCTAAAAAGTAAACCGAAGAAAATTTTCATCATAAATTAAGACACAACTTTTTAAAAATGAGATCAACTTCTAAAACAACAAATTAGAGGTTAATATTACAGGGAGAGTAACAGATTTTGCAACAGAAAATCTGTAACAACAGCTAATCCATGTCTAGACTTATATTAATCACAGGGCAATAAAATTACATAGGGAAATGCTAACCAGAAGTAGGTCAAAGTCAGGGCTAAAAGTTGAGGTCAGTGTATATAAATTTACACAAAGATTATAATGAGACAAACTTAATTGACAAAGATACTTCGCTGAGTCCCACCACATTTGAGTTTACGGAACAAAGAGCCTCAAATGAAAACTAAATACTTATCTTGAAAGATGGCTGATTTAAAAAAATGTAACTAGCAGGTATTATTTTTATGAGAAAAAACAATAAAGATATTTCCATTTTGAAAAAAAAGAAAAAGCCAGTACAGACACATTATCAAGGACTATACCTAGAACTGCTTTTATTTCCACCTAAGATACCATCTCTTCACCATTAACACTATGGATATACACATGGCTTGAATTCCCCAAAGGCAATTCCCACATATAAATCAAAGACATCTTTGCCTAGTTACAATACTGTGATGCTAAATAATTTCTCTAGAGAATTAAACAAATAAGTGAACAAAAATCTCCCCCAAACAGTAATGGTTCACTTAAAAACTTTTACCAAATTGGACACAGACTATTAACTTTTAATAATCTCAATTTGAAGCTAACCACAAGTTGATTGTGAATCTACTGAAAAGATGCATTCTCCGTAGGCACAGAACCATTTGGAATAAGGCTGAAGTTAAAATATACCAGTCCTATTAGACCCTAACCAAGACAAAAATATATACATTCCTCAGGAAATGTACCCTCCTAGAGAGGACCAGGGGTGGCTGGCATTTATGTGCCTTTGCCCCAGTGAAGCAGAGTTACTCATGTAGTGTTAGCTGAGCTCTTTTCTAGAGTTTTTCTTCTAAAAATATAATGCTGACATCCCAACACTAGATAAACTATAAAAGTATCTCCTCTAGGCTTCTGAACTTCCTAATTTCCCTCATATATTTAAATTGTACTGTGTATGAACGTACTTCCATCACAGGAGCCAATATGAACAAGAAAGTCAGTCCCTGAAGTACATGCGTGTACACCATGTATAAAATGAAGGTGGTTCACCTCCCTGGTATGAACAGTTGCCCCAAAAGGTACTACCTACACCAGCTTACAGGCATATAGTTAGATAGGCATTTGTTGGCTGGTCTAGGCACTTGACTATCACAAATAATATGACTTATTTTGTAAAAAGCCTTCCAATGGTAAGCAGTGCTGAATTAAAGGGGGGAAAAATCCATTGTATTTTCAAGAAAAGATAAATAGAGACATTCATTATTCAACTTTATAAATGCTTCATCTGGCAATATGTTCATCTATAGGATACTCTTAAGCAGAAGGTTCTTCAAATATATTTAAACTATTTTGAGTTATACTTTTTTTCCAGGAACACGCGTATTGTGGAAAGAAATATGGAAAGGAACTCCTATACTGCTTTTTATGTGAATTCTTCACCAATATGATGGAAAGAAAAATTCAGCACCCATAATATAAACATTAAGCTCCTGGATCTTTTAGAATAAGAACAAATATGAAGAGAAGAAAAAGAGAAAGCAGTTATTGCAGAGTTGTGTAGAAATAATTGGCCTGACATTTCAGAAGTATCTTTTTAAAAAAATAATTATTGTGAGTGTTTTTACTGATAGCACCTTGCCTGGGGCCAGATACTGAATGGAAAGCTAAGTCAGAAAATAAGGAGAAATAAAGATAACTGCTCAGTTGTTATGGGCTCCAGAATACAACATTGGTAGGGTTATATTAATTCTTTAAATTTTCATAATTATGATATTTCTCCCAAGATACTATATGATCTCAAATATCCAAATTGAAAAGGGAAAATGTTATTCAATCATTTGGATGTTTTGTCCACACAAGTCAATTTCTGAATAATTAGAGGAGTTTTATTATGTTATTTCAGACTCAAATTTCCATATTAAATACTACAGTATATTATTATAATTTCAAATATGTATTATTTAAGTACGTTGTTTAAATAATTTATCTTCATTTCTCCTTAAAAACCCTTTAACTTCATTCAGTGGCCTACCTCCCACAGCAACACGTGCTGTACCTTTTAGTAACATATCCTTAACTTGATCATTGCTAATTTAATGTTAATAATAATTCTGATGCAGCAAATTGTTCTGAAGTTTATTATAACATCTTGTTTAAAAATGGTTGCTATGAAAATTAATGTATAATTTTATAATGTATAAAACAATATTAGCTGGATGTGGTGGCATGTACCTGTAATCATAGCTACTAGGGAGGCTGAAGTGGGAGGAATTCTTAAAGCCAGGAGTTTGAGACCAGCCTGGGCAACAGAGACCCTGTTTATAAAACAAATAAACAAAAAAACCACAAAACTCCCCAATATTATCTGAGAACATTTGAACTAAGTTTTGAAGTTGGGTGAGGGACAGACACATTAGGGTTCATTGTATCCATTTATTCTATTTTTGTGAATGTATAAAAACCACACTTCAGCACTTTCCTTGATAAAGCAGAGTATAGAGGCCATCTAATTTAAACACTTCATTAATATTTTCTGTATGTACTTAAAACTGTTAAGTCTTCACTCATTTAAAATTTCCTAGAATCTGTTAAAAATATAATCAGGCTGATCTTTTCTCAATTATACCGAATTGGTGAGATTTTACTGTACATGCTATTATAGCACACGCCAATCAGAATTCTAAAAAGCATGCATGGCCACCTCTATAACAGCCAAAGAGAAACAAAAGGAATCACAGATTGCCACCCTAATGGATTCATTTTCCTACTTTAAAGATGTGGTAGCATTTTACAGGTCAAGCAAAGTTGACAGCTATTCCCTGGGTCTAGGGTAAGAAAATGAAAGAGAGAAAAAGACACATGAAGATGATAAATATAACATTGTACTTTCTTCTTTACCAAACGAGAGCAATTTCTCCAAAGGTCCTTTTTGTTAAGATAAGAAATGAGGGTGAAATTTTAAAGGCATCCCACATTATCAGCAAATATAGTAAAGTTCAGTTTTAACCATCTTTAAAAGAATCAAACCTACCAAAGATATACATTTAAGCTATGAAAATAACAAAGTTTTTGCAGGTCAGCATATCTGGACAAGAACCTATCAAAAAATAATAAACAGCTAATGCTCTTTTTTTTTTTTTTTTTTTTTGAGACAAGGTCTTGCTCTGTCGCCCAGGCTGGAGTGCAGTGGTGTTATCACAGCTCACTGCAACCTTAAACTCCTGGGCTCAACTGATACTCATGCCTCAGCTTCCCGAGTAGCCAGGCACTCACCACCATGGTCTGCTAATTTTCCTGTTTTTTTGTAGAGATGGGGTCTGTCACTCTTTTGCCCAGGCTGGTCTCAAACTCCTGGCCTCAAGCGCCCCTCCACCTCAGCCTCCCAGAGTGCTAGGATTACAGGTGTAATGCTCTTTTCCACCTAGGCAAATTGGGTGCTCAAGAAAGAAATCAAACTGATGGTTGTGGTAAATAAAGACTTGCCTACACAAAGCAGAAATACCATGGGCTATATATAGGAAATTCTTGCTTTGTCATGGAGTCATCTATCTACTGAAGCCACCAACCTTTCCTGGCAACTCTCTGAGTTAAAGAGGAATCCTTTTTACTTGTTACACAACTAGGCAATCCAAGATCTAACCCTATGATCACATAATTTCAACGTTCTTTTCTTATTCATTATTTCCTAGAAAATCATCTTTGATAAAGTGTTATAAATAATTGGATCTTTTTGTTTCCATCATTATATACTAGTATTCCTTGTAAGATAACCAAAGAGCTTATTTTTGCAGAATTGACAAAGTAGGGAAATAATCCTCTTAATACTACTTAAAGCTCGTGTTTACAAATGCGTAGGTCATGATGAGTATCTCAGAATTGTCATTTTCTGTGTTTTTTTAAAACAAATTTACGATGGCACAGAATCACTTCCCTGAATCTTCATTAATCATAAAACAGAAATGTTCTTCTCTTTATGATGCGTATTCCCTGATTTTATTTATCCCTCTCAATGAATCCTCAATTTTTCCAGAAACTCCATAGCAAGAATAGCATTATTTCCAATTTTTTTGGGAAATAATCAATTTGGAAATTGATCTAAGTAAGCCTATGGGAAACTGTGAGGCAAAAGGGGGCAGTGTTCCAGGATTCTACAGATAATACTAAGTTAGAACCCCAAGTCTTTATTATAATAAAGTTTCTGGACTTTCCTCTCCTGGTATTAAAAATATCAGGTAGATTGATTAACAGTAGCAATTTAATTAATGGTTACTTAAACAACAGGGGGCAAAGTATAAGAAAAAGTATGAAGTTATAAAACCACAGGTTTCTTTGCATAAGGTGTCAGAAAAGTTAAATGACAATTATACACTATATCCACATTTAAAAGTACTGATTAGAATGAATTTTGGAATTTAGCACATAATAATCTGAAAGAGAAGCCAATTCTTTACAAATAAAGAAAGCAGCTTGAAGTTAGTTGTGCCATGTATTTCTACTTTATATGTTTCTCACTTTAAAAAAAAGTCATAGGCATCAGAAGAAATACGGTGTCTATGTAGTCAGCTGTAGTGGCTGTTCTGGAAAAAAAGTTGTTTTTTTTTTTTGTTTTTTTTTTGCATTCCTGCTAAGATAATCTGCTCTGAAAGCAGGTAGGCTTATAATTTTTATAGGTTTACCTGAATTGCAGTTAAAGAAAGTTTTTTTTTTTTGCCAGTTATCAAGTGTAGTAGAATGGGATATGCAGAAGGTTCACGTTATCACATAAGCACTAGAATCTAATTGAAGTGTTACATGTACTAACTAATACCTTTCATCGGTCTAATGGCTCACAAACTTGTATAAATAATCTACACAAATATAAATGTGCTGAAAAAAACTAATCCTACTGTATGGTCCCCACCCACCAGCTGCCACTATCAATTATAAAATTTTCATATTTAGTAACACAATTTATTATCTAATCATAACTAGACCAAAGACTAGTAATTAACAGTCAAAGCTAAGGTATCAGAGACAATTTATGGATAAGGATTGTATTAGTTATTTACCAAATAGGCCTTAAGTGATCTGAAACAAAAAGCTGTGATTTTGGAAAATGAGGAAGGGAACACCATTCTCCCAACCTTTTATAGATCACAATAAAAAAAGCCACTGGGAGCAAATTCCTCTTTTCTTTTGCTCAGCCCATTTGAGAATAAAGCTCTTACCAATGAAGCTGCAGCTGAGCTCACCCTCAGTTTAATCGCTATATAAGGCTGAGGGTTAATTAGCTGCCATTCTTAGCTCGATTTGTTGTTCTAATAAAGATTTGCATAAATCTAAGACTGGGGTAACTGATACTTGATTTTTATTTGAAAGGTGACGTGGGGAGAGGGAGCAGCTCATCCATCCTGAGTGTTAATGTTTGTGGGTATGCTTAGAGCCATTTTTATTTGACGTGATCTGTATAGTTCTGCCTGTTTGAAGACTGGCAGACAAAGACTTCATAGTTGCTTATGAATGCAGGCCCCTGCTGGCCCAGGCTGCACCACAAGGCAGCCTATGTCTGAAGGCGGATGATAGAGAAATGAAATACACAAGCCACGGTCAGAGCCCAAATGATTCCCTCCGAGAACAAAAGAGAGCCAAATCACACACTTTTTACAGATTACATTAAGTCCTCACTTAAAGTGGTTAATAGGTTCTTGGAAACTGTGACTTTAACTTTACCATAGGCTAACTAACATAAACCAGAGTTAAGATCCTACGGCATTTCGCTTAAAGTTGCAGTTTCCAAGGATGTACTATATACTGCTGGTATTTCTAATCTTTAGCCATTGAAAAAGATGTTATTATAAAAAATTTCAAACAGATTTCAAAATATAATAGTATAATGAACTTCCCCCATGTACTCATCACTCAGACCCAACAATTGTTAAAAGTCAATCTTGATATCTTCCATATCCTGACCCACCTCCAATCTTTCTGGATTATTTTGAAGCAAATTCCATATATCAAAGAATTTCATTTGCAAATAATTCAGTATATATCTCTAAAAGGTGAATATGTAGAAAATTCACAATCACAGTTCTATTATCATGCCTAAATATTTCTGGCAATAATTTCTCAGTATCATATGCTTTATTTTCAAATTTCCAATTGTCTCATAAGAGTTACATATTTTTGGGGATTTTTTAAAAATAATACAGTATCAGAATTGTGTACACAATGAAACAACCTCATAACACATTAGAATATAACACTAGTAGAGTAAAAAAGTAGAATTAAGATTAGTAAAATAATGCCAGATGATATGCAGATTTTTTTTTTTTCAGAAAAAGAAGGGGAAAAGGGTTAGAAATATTTTTGGACATTGCTCTGTGAATAAAGCATCAGGTATAGAAAAACTGTTGATATTGTTTTATCTCGAAATTGTCAGTATTCTCAGGATAGTTGATTTTGTATGAGGTAAGATACTCATTATTTATAGATCTGAAGACCATAACATAAGCACATTTTAAATAATATTTAAAGAAACAGATTTCATATAATGAATACTACAAAACACTAAGAGTTTTTTAAAAAGCCAAACACTAAGAGTTTTTAAAAAAGCCAACAAAATAGCAAAAACAAACTTCAAAAGATGAAACCAAATAGAACAGAACTTAAATTTTTATATATGCTGAATAATTAACTTGAGAAGAGAGTATTTACAAATAAGAGTATTCTATGAATATGGAAATTTAATTCCTTAATAGTATTCTCAATTTTGGCAATTCATGAATTAAATCATGATCACCAAGCAGGACTAAACTCAGAGAATCTGGGAGGCTGGAGCTGACCTTTAGGACTTATGACCCTCTACTCCTCTCTGCTGCTACTCTGTTTCTGACTGTGTGTCACAGCCAGACTCTGCAGTCAGGTACTATGACAAATTAGAGTGCTCTATCAGGCTAATGAACACCACTATGAGGCAGTGGCCTAAGAAGACCAGCAGTTAGATGTACCTAGACCACTGTATTAGAAACAGAATTGATTATCACTGGTATATCCACCAACTGGCTGATACCATGTGGATATTCGCCACCTAAGAGATAATTCTTCTCAAGAGAGAATACAATAGACAGTATTAATTGAGGATTAGGCTTTTTAATTTTACTTAATTAATTAATTAATTTTCAGACAGTCTCACTCTGTCACCCTGGGTACAGTGCAGTGGTGTCATCGTAGCTCATTGCAACCTCAAACTCCTGGGCTCAAGTGATCCTCCTACCTCAGCCTCCAGCGTAGCTGGGACTACAGGCCTGCGCCACCAGGCTCAGCTAATTATTTTTTTCTATTTTTTGTAGAGATGGAATCCCACTATGTTTCTCAGGCTGGTCTTGAACTCCTGGCTGCATGTGATCCTCCTACTTCAGCCTCCCAAAGTACTGGGATTACAGGCATGAGCCACTGTACCCAGCCAATCAAGCTGGTTTGTAAATCCACATCTGCTGTCTATAAACATCATACTGATAAGGATATGTAGCCCCACCCTAAAAAAATATAACACTTGTTTTTGAATACACCAAAAATTCTTGAAAGTGACAAATGTAAATTAAAGGAGTATGAAAAAGATAAAAACATCAGTTTATATAGGGATAAGAGTGAAAGAATATTTTTAAATTTGGTTAAATCCATGTTACTATGCAAGGCCTACTTTTGAGCTGAAAGCATTTCTGGTATAAAAACAGCTCTACAGATTCAGTATAGGAAAATCTTATTTATTTATGTTCCATCAAACTTATATCTATGATAATTTAAAGACAGTTTAGACTGAAATTTAATTAATTCTAAGGAGAAAAAATCTGGGATCAAAATGTACCAGATAAGTGTATGAAATAAGTCCACTAAACAAAAGAATGGACATTTTGACTTTAGATAAACAACTCTATTTAAGACTCTATAAGTGTCATCATTCATAAAAATAAGGTGCCAATTAGGAAATCTTTTTTTTTTTTTTTTTTTTTTTTCCCTGAGACAGGGTCTCACTCTGTTGCCCAGGATAGAGTGTAGTGGCGTCATCATAGCTCACTGCAAGCTCAAACTCCTGGGCTCAAGATCCTCCTGCCTCAGCCTCTCAAGTAGCTGGGACTACAGGCATGTGCCGCTGCACCTGATTAAGTTTTCTAATATTTGTAGAGATGGGGTCTCACTCTTGCTTGGGCTGGTCTCAAACTCCTGGCCTCAAAGCGATCCTCCTGCCTCAGCTTCCCAAAGAGTTCGGGTTACACGTTTGAGCCACCAAGTCCAGCCATGAAACCTTTTTATATGTGTTAAAGGGTGATAAACTAAATGTTAGTATGTATTTTACAAATACTATTCTAGTCTCATATCAGGCAGGCTGCCTCTGGTTTTAAGGGACATTATTATTTTTAGGCTTATTCTTACCATCAATTCTTACTATCAATAGCATTATTTTGAAAATCTATTTCTTTTTCTTACGTAATTCTGCTTTAGTTGGGAGTGATTTTTAATTTTTACAAAACGCATCTGTAATTTCTGAGAGATAGCAAAAGAAAACTACTTCACTGAACAGAAATATTTTTGATTGCTGAGAGGCTTTAGTAGGATGAATCTATTCCTTTAAGCAGGAGTATCTGTACAGAGAATAGACTCTCACATTACAGGCTTATTCAGGGTAACAGGCCCTATTTCAGCTGACTGGAAAGCAAGGCAGGCCAGGCTCCAAATCATCACACACAAAAAAGCCTTCTTGGGACATTACCTCCAAATGAGGTTATACACAGTCACAGACAAACGGGACTGAAATAGGGATAATAGGATTAAAATAACAAAATCACCTTTAAATTAATGTAACATTACTGAACTTTACTATGGGGGGGGTAAAGTATGAATTAATTTAAAAATATTTTATAATGATCTTACACAATTATTTTATTTTCTTTTTGGCATTAAAACATTAGTTTGTTACTTTAAAATATTTTAGATGCATTATAGTTTTATTAAATTGTTCTTACATTTCTTCATTAAAAAAGGTTTTATTACTGAAAAATAGAACACACACAAAAGTAGAAAAGATTATAATGTCTTCATGTTTTATAAACCAGCCAGGAGCCAAAGGACTCCAATTCACACTTGTCATTTCTCTTTTGTCTAAAATTTTACTTATCTAGTCAACAGAGCTTATTCCTGAGCATGAAAAATAGACTCTCATACAATGTTAAAGCTATTAAGTACTTAAAGAAGAATGTTCCCATTGAGAACATCAATGAAAACCCTATAACTATCTTTGGATTTTTGTATTTTCCAAAATAAACCCAAATATGTAAAGAATTGACAGTTGGTTTGTCTTTTAGTTAAAAGAAACTGGTCAAAGACACATAATCACAAATCTAGGAGCACACAAGAATCAAGAACTTTTTGTGTTAAGTATATCAGCAAGCCACAAAGGTCTAGCCATAAGCCCTTTAGTTTTTCTGGGAAGTTGTATTTCCTTGTTTACTTTTGGGGGCATTTTCTAGTTCAGAACCATTCAGCTTTTTTTTTTTTGGTCTAATAGCTTGTCAAGATGCATAATTATTAGGATGCCAAAAAGGTCATGTCTGTGTGGTACTGTCTGGTTGTTATCAGATTTTAATAGCCCATATTTCTCAAATTAACATGTTTTTGGTTGGTATCTAATTAAAGATTAAGTTATTCAATTTGAATTTTTATTATTATTTGGCAGGTGAATTTAATACAATCTTTAAATGTACTTTCACATCTAAAATGATTTTCATTAATTTTTATCACACTATGCTTTTTCCTTTTTGGCAAATAATAGGTCTTAAAAAGATTAATGAGAAAACCCAATTTAAAAAGAAAATAGTTACACACTATGAAAATTTTAAATCAATAGTAGTAGTAATAGTAGTAGTAGTAGTAGTAGTAGTAGTAATACTAAAGTAAACAAGTTACAAAGGTCTGGCATTTAAGTGTGGAAAAGCTCCAACTCAACACAAAGTTTAAAGTCTCTTACCAGGGTTGCAATCTGTAAGAAGGGAGCAGATGGAGAGGAGAACTTTAGAAATGGTTAGGGCCGGACTCCAGTTGTCCTTTAGGATGTCCAGACAGATCACACCTTGGCTGTTAATATTACAGTGATAGATTCTTGTTCGGAAGGTAACCTAGAAGAAAATGTAAAGTTGTTATAGGCAAATCTTTTATTAGACAAAATAGTCCAGGCCATTGGCTAAAGTAAACTTGATTTTTCCTTAGGTATATGAGAAGAATCAATAAACAAAAATCATCATTTTAGAATTTGTCATTGTGGGCAAATTTGTCGTTCTGTTTAGAGAACTACACAGCAATAGCAAAATCATGACATTCTGCTTCTGACGAAGAGTACTGTTATTTAATGTTTTGGAGACAGAATTTACTTTTGATACAATTATAGGAATATTCACAAGGAGAAACTGACTGACCTCTAAAAAGAATTTCAAAGAAAATTTTTGCTGGATTCCAGTCGCTTTAAGGATTTTGTATATTTATGAGATTCAAACACCAAAAAGCATAAAAACACTAAATGGGAATGGGAATAATGAAAATAAAATAAATATTACTCTATAGCATGGTTTTAAAACATGACCTAGGGCATATTTGTAAATAATATGCCTAGTACATGCAACTACATTAGTTATATTAGTTATAATTTGTATTAGTTATGTTACTACATACAGTTAGTTTCAATTTATAAACCTTTTCCTTCTTAAATTCTATTTTTTAAATGTACTATTAGTGCAGCCTACCTTTTCCCTTTGATAGCTAGATCGCCACTGTATGTTGCTTACATACAATTTTAAAACATAACATTTTTTAAAAACTTCAATTGAAAAAAATAAAGTCCAAATTAGTTTTATAACTGCTAAAATTCTATTTAATAAAAGTTTTATATAAGCAACAATAAGATTTGAATACCATTTATTAATATTTTATTTGTAAATGTTCTCAAATATATGTTGAAATATATGAAAATCTTGTTGTTCTGAAGACCAGTCTTCTAGTTCCCTAAGTTCAAAATGGTTCTAAAGCAAGAAAAACACACATGGCAGGTCTTTGTAGGTGTTGCCACTTCACCAGGGCATCTAGTATCCGCTCACACAGCAGGAAATTTATGTAATTTATACGATGTCAAGTCTCAGAAAGGACAGATCCAGAGTCTTGCACAGTTGTTGAACATCACAGTACCCTTCTCAGGCTAGACTAGCACTTCTAATGAGAACTACCCTTCTAGCATCATAGCAGACCAGATAACCTTGATATGTATCCTTCCCTATACATACACATCTCCAATACCTAAAAGAAAATATAACCAACATTCTTTAAAACGCATAGCTGAATCTGCAAGGGGAATCCTCATGGACCAGAATTGAAAACCAAAAACAACAGTAAGCATCCCAACTGATATTGTATGTGCCACAGGCGGGTCTGGGGCAAAAGGGAGGGTAATAAAGGATGGTGGTCAGTTTTAATAAAGTGGAGGTTTGGGTTTTGGTGTCCTCATGGAAAAAGAAGATGAAATCTTAGTCCTGTATGTGGCGAGGGGCTGTGATTGAGAGTCCTTATATAAATTAAGACAGTCGAATGGCTAGTCTTTCAGTAAATAGATGGACTTAGAAAGATACATCTTATGGGAGAGAAAGCAAAGAAACTTGCTAGAGAAAGCCTAGGTTCTTCATTGGGAAAAGGAATGTCTTATCTGCGAATTCTAAATCACGGACGCATATACTATGCAAACCCTAGATTAAAAAGTTTAAATGACTATATTACTATCAGATCAAATATATGTTTAAGGCAAAAAGCATTGTTAGGAATAAAGAGGTTTACTACATTATCATAAAATGAAAAATTTACCAAGAAAATAATAATAATTCTGAATCTGACTAATAATACAGCCAAAAATATACAAAGTAAAAACTGGCAGAATTACAAGGAGAAAATGACGTCCCTATAACCAAAGAGTGATACTTTTACTATAGTAACTGATAGGTCAACCAGACCAAAAATCAGTAAGAATACTAAAGATTTGAACAGCCAAATAAAGAAAATCAAGGAACTGAATAAAGGCAAAATTCTAGACTTAATTAAAAAACACATTTTTAAAGCATGTAAGAAGCATTTATTAAAAATGCTAAGCCATAAAAGAAGTTTCATGGAGATTCCCCCCATTACATGTTTGGAAACTGAAAAACTCATTTTCAAATAATTCTTGGAACAAAGAAAAAATTCAGCCATATTTATAGCAGAATGACAATGAAAATGTTGGGTTGCCAATACCAAAATTTTGTGATTCAGCTAAAACAGTCGTAAAAGAGAAATTTACAGTTTTATATGCACATATTAGAAAGGAAGAAAGATATTTAATGAGTTAAGTGTCAAACTCATGAAGGTAGAAAAAGAACAATGGAGTAAACCCCATGAAAGAAGAAATAAAGACATGAGTTAATGAAACAGAGAATACCTAGCGGTATTAAAATTTCTGCAAAAAAGTCAGAGTGCGTATCCTTTTAAGTGCTATCTCCTTAAATGAAAAGACAAAAATATTTTTATGATCCAATTTAAATGATGAGTGGTTTACATAACAGTGATATTTTAAAATCCTATCAGAGGGCTACTCCAGCCATGGCTACTCTGAGCTAGCTAATCCTAAAAACAACTCAATGAGGCAAGTATTAAAGCACCCACTTTAAAAAGGATGAAACTGAGGCACAGGGAGGTTAAAGAATTGGCTCAAGATCCCACATGTAATAAATAGGAGCCAGAATTTGAATACAATTTTGCTGATCCAAAAGCCTATGGTCACCTACTGTCAGCATCAATGCTTTAAAAACAAAAAACAAACCAAAAAAACCACCTTGAAATAGGTTCTTTTCACTCTACATAATTCCCTGTAATTCCTGAGTTGTTGCATGTATCAATAATTCGTTCCTTTTTATTGCTGAGTAGTATTCCATGGTACAGATGTACCAGCTTGTTTAACCACTTACCCACTGAAGAATACCTGGGTTTCTATGAGACAGAAAAAAATCAAAATGTTTTTCCTAGTCTTACGCTCAACACAGAGCACTTCTGTGACCAATGTAGGGTGGGGAGTTTCCCCCAACAACCAATTTTCTGACACCAGCTGGGTGTCCCACAATTTAATTCTATTCTGACACTATCCACCTGGAGTCAAGAGTCAGATCCCACGGGTTAAAGGCTCAGTCTCACAAGACTGCCCGCACTTCAGGTACCAATCTCAAGTCTGGGCCTCTAGAACTTTCGGCAACTTGGCTATAAACCGGAGTTTCCACTTGGGTTTAATCATTTGTTAAAGCAGCTCACAGAACCCATGAAAATAAAGGATACAGATGAACAGCCAGATAGAAGAGATGCATAGGGCAAAGGATGGGGGAACAGGTGTGGAGCTTCTATGCCCTCCTGGGGCATGCCAACCTTTACGAGTTCAGCAACACAGAACCTCTGAACCCTGCCCTTTAGCGTTTTTATGGAGGCTTCATTATGTAGGCATGATTAATTAAATCATTGCTCACTGGTGATCAACTCAACCTTTAGCCACTCTCCCCTCCCAGAAGGTCAAAGGTGAGGTGGGGCTGAAAGTTCCAACCCCTGAAAGTTCTAATCATATGTTGGTTCCTCTAGCAACCAGCCTTTATCAGGAGGCTGTTCCGCAGGAGACCCCAGCTGTCAGTCACTTCATTAGCATACAAAACACTCTCCTGAGATTCTAAGGATTTGAAGGAGCTCTGTGCCAGAAATGGGGACTAAGACCAAACAGTATATATTTCTTACTAGAAATCATAGTATCATAAGGTTGTTTCTAGATTTTTAGCTATTACAAGTAAAGCTGCTATGAACATTCATGTATGTGTTTTTATGTGAACATAAGTTTTTATATCTCTGGGATAAATGCCCAAGAGTGTAACTGTTGGGTCATATGGTAAACTCATAGCTAGTTTTATAAGAAATTGCCGTACTCTTTCCCAAAATGATTGTATCATTTTATATTGCCACTAGCAATGTGATCCGGTTTCTCTGCACCCTTGCCAGCATTTGGTATATATGTTTTATTTTAGCCATTCTGATAGGGTATAATGATACCTCACTATGGTTTTAATTTGCACTCCCCTATATACTAATAATGTTGAATACTTTTTCATGTGCTTATGTGCTATCTGGGTATCTTCTATGGTTTGTCATATCTTTTGCCTATTTTCTCGTTAAAGATTTTTTTTAAACTATTGACTCTATGATGTTTTAAATGAAGATATTTCATTAAAACTGAAATATAGTTGGATGAAAAATAATGCATGAGTTTACAAAGAATCTGGCGAATTTTTTGGACAGAGTTTTACACTGCAATGTTTTATAATGCTAAAAAAAGGATCTACTTTGGTGATGTTTGTCAACTTCTATTCTGACAGGTATTCATGAATTAAACCACACTGAATTAAACAGGCAGATTGACTGTCCCTATAGGTTTTAATGCTAAAGAGTCCCACAACTACCATCTTCTGAAGCTGGGGAAAAAATCATGATCCCAGAGTTTTAGGAAGTGTCAAGCATTTACCTATCGTAATACAAGCCACAACCTCTTCAGGGTTCCCCATCATATTCCTACTTCTAATACCACTCTTGCCATAAGACCTCTTCACTAAACTGTGAATTAATCATGAAAGTATTTTAACTGATGTCCACTGTGGTGCCTGGCATATAGAAGAAGCCCACTGGTTGCTGAACAAATGTTGACACATCACAAGCTAGTGCTCAAACAGACAAGTATCTCTCTGAGGGGTTGTAATGAAACATCTTATTGTTCTTTAGGTAAAAGAGTATTTTAGAAACACAACTTAAGAATAAAGCCTGGAAAACAAGAATATCCTGAAGAAGCACAGTTATTTTCAACATCTTTCTGTCCCATGTTAGTTTACTAAATTTTCCTAGAGATTAAGATATTATTTCAGAAGAGATTTCATACTGGCTAAGCCAATAATAAAAAATAATAAATATTTAGTAAGCACTCAATATATGCCAGATACTCTAACATAAACATTTTTATCATTACAATTTCCCATTTAAATGTTAAAGAAAACCTAAAAAATGAGCGTCCTGGCCATATCAGCAAATGTGTTCCACAATCATGATAAAAACTCACTAAAAAAAAGCTCTTGAAACAGCCAGCATTCTTTTCCAAGCCCTATCAACAAACCTAGGGGAAATGAGAGAGAATACATGCAAACTGATAAGGAATTATCTGCAGTCCTTAGATATTAGTGATTCAGACATAGGAAATGATGTTTTGAATACTGGCAAATAACAAAGGATTTGCAACTAGCAGAAGGAGAAAGCATACTCCTCCCACCCCTCACCCTGCAGAAGACTGCTCTGCTCTCTGCCTCAATTTTCCCGAAAGCCCATCACATTATCTTGTTCAGGGGGCTGGGCAGCTGTATATGCTTCACTTCATATTCCTGGCAAAGAAACAACTGATAAAAAACGACCGTAAAGTAAATTGCAGTTCCATTGCAGGGGTTGATACCCATTGAGTTCCATGTATCAAACAACTTACACCTACTTTTCCATTTAAGCTGTATTTGAAGCACAGGTCAATAACTGATGTTTAACAATGATAGGCATCATTCCTCAAGGAAAGGTGAAATTACATAGAGAATACTTTATAAAGGCAGAGAAGAGAGCACCTTTTAGAACATATTCTGAATATAGGAAATTTTAACAATATGATTTGGATATAATGATATAGAAAACTTATTTCTCTAGAATGGCTAATCCTAGATGAGCCTGGATGAGAAAGGTTTTCATTTATGCGTGATACACAAACACCTACACTGGGATGTGTGAGTGTGTGTGTAGCAGACAGAATAATGCCGCCTACCCTGAAAGATGTCCATATCCTAATCCCTGGAACCTGTGAATATTATCTCACATGATAAAAGAGATTTGTGATTAAGTGAAGGAGGCTGAGATGGAGTGACTATCCTGGATTATCTGGGTAGGCCCAAGGTAATTACGAGGGTACCTGTAAGAGAGAGGCAGGAGAATCAGAGTCAGTAACAGGGGATGTGGTGAGTGATGTGAAGAAGGGGCCATGAGCCAAGGAATGCGCTTGGCCTCTAGAAGCCAGCAAAGACAAAAAAACAGATTTCTCCCTAAAGCCTCCAGAATGAACTCAGCCACGCTGACACCTTGATTTTAGTCTCCTGATCTCCAGAACTGTAAGATAATAAATCCATATTGTTTTAAGCAACCAAATTTGTGGTAATTTGTTTCAGCAGCAATAGGACACTAATACAACATGTATATATACACATATTTCCCAGTTGCCTCATTACTTTTTCTTAAAACGTACTTTAAAACGAAGCTGTTTCTGTACTTCTGTACTTCATAGAATCACCTCTCCTTAAAAATAGTTTTAGAAAGAGGTAGCAACTCTTTATGTTGACTACAGCAAAAAGAATGCTACTAAGTAGTGGCTGATCTTGGATGAGTCACTTTGCTACTATGAGCCTCTATTTCCTAACAAAATTGGAGACTTTTTTTTTTTCCGAAACAGAGTCTCCCTCTGTTGCCTGGGCTACGGTTCCATGGTGTCAGCCTATCTCACAGCAACCTCAGACTCCTGGGCTTAAGCAATCCTTCTGCCTCAGCCTCCCGAGTAGCTGGGACTACAGGCATGTGCCACCATGCCTGGCTAATTTTTTCTACATATTTTTAGTTGTCCAGCTAATTTCTTTCTATTTTTAGTAGAGATGGGGTCTTGCTCTTGTTCAGGCTGGTCTTGAATTCCTGACCTTGAGCGATCCTCCCGCCTCGGCCTCCCAGAGTGCTAGGATTACAGGCGTAAGCCACTGCGCCCGGCCTAGAGACTTAAACTAGATTATTTCTAAGGCCCATTCTAGTTCCATGATCCATGAGTTATACTGTGGAAAGAATATATGGGTATGAGAGTTAGCAGGACTTGGGCAGAAATCCTGATTTTTCATGAATCACTTAGCATCTTTGAGATTCAGATTCTTTAGCCATGAAATGGAAAATAACCGCTATACCCATAGTATCTATGAAGACTGAAGTCCACAAATGCTGTAATAGCATATCTGGCACCCAGCAGGGATCCAATTAGTGTTAGTCTCCCTTTCCCTCTCTTATATCCCCGAGTTACTAGTTACAAGATTTGAGAATGCATGTATTCATGTAATAATCCCCTCATCGCTGGCTTTTAAATGTGTTTTCTTTATACTACTCCCTTGCTCTAAGGCATAGACAACACTCCATATATGGATAAAAAGGAGGTTTTATGAGGGGAGAGAGATCATGTAGGGCACAAATATAGATAAAGAAGAAAATATTTTTTTTCTTTTCCCTCCTTTACTCTGAAGGAAGAGAAAATATTTTAATACAATACTTCTGACAAACTAATTCCATACATAATTTATTAAAAATAATTTTTTTGGGAGACAGGGTCTCACTCTGTCATTCCAGCTAGAGTACAGTGGCGTCATCAGAGCTCACTGCAACCTCCAACTCCTGGGCTCAAATGATCCCCCTGTCTCAGCCTCCCAAGTAGTTGGGACTACAGGTGCATGCCACCATGCCTGGCTAATTTTCCTATTTTTAGTAGAGATGGGATCTTGCTCTTGCTCAGGCTGGTTTTGAACTCCTGAGCTCAAGCGATCTTCCCGCCTCAGCCTCCCAGAGTGCCAGGATTACAGGTGAGAGCCACCCCACCCAACGGATCTTTGCCTTAGGCTTACTGTGAAACTGCAGTTTATTTGAACAAGTTGTTAGTACACATTTAAAAAATGTCAGTACCACTTCTCTTCTTGAGATTGCAATTGAAGAGCACTGCACCACTAACATACTCTAAGATGATTATTATTATTTTTGAGATGGGGTCTCACCCTGTTGCCTGGACTAGAGTGCACTGGCATCATCATAGCTCAATGCAACCTCAAACTTCTGGGCTCAAGTGATACTCCTGGCTCAGCCTTCAGGTGTGTGCCACCACGGCTGGCTAATTTTGTTATTTTTTGTAGAGACAAGGTCTCGCTATGTTGTCCAGGTTGGTCTTGAATTCCTAGTCTCAAGTGATCCTCCCACCTCAGTCTCCCAAAGTGCTAGGATTACAGACATGAGCCACTGTGTAAGATTAATTTTTATTAATGACAATAAAACTGGAAAAACCCATTAAAATGAGGGGAATAACAAATCCTAAAGAATATGTTTATCTAAGAAATGGATATCAGCAAAACAAAACACCCCTCCACCTCCATTTCCCCCCCAAAAACAATGGACATACATTTGGCCCTTGAATAACTGGCAGTGATGGAATTAAAATTAAGCATCACCTAACCATCATGCATAAAGATGACACCTACCCAGCTGTGAATATTACATGCTAGAGCATGCTACATGACAGAGCTATTTTAAGCTTTCAAGCACAATTTAGATAATTAAAAATAAAAGACCTTTATACCACAGATATTTTTAAACTGAAAAATATCTCCCAGATCGTTTAATGTACAGATGTAGAAAAAACATGCAAAAAGATTTTCCCCATCATGAGCAGCAAATCTCTTAGAAGATAGGGGCATCTTATTCGATTCCCAGTGAGTGCCTTTTCCTATAACACAGTGGCAGATTACTCTCAACTCCTGCAAAGCAGGATGCTTGGAATGACTTGATAAGGGACCAATAATTAGACTGCTTTTTTAATTTATAAAAATTCAATTTATGCAGAATGTTTTTGGAACATGTCTACAATGAATAAGGTTCAATTTGGCTCTTTTCCAAATTTGTGTGTGTGTTTTTTTTAATTAGCAACTTCTTTCATTATATTTTGTTTTCCATCTTTTTCTCTTTAAACAATTAACTTGTCTCTGTTGACTTGTTCTGTTGTCTCAAGTTTCAGGAATGGTATACCAGTGGATTGTAATCTTTGAGTGTGAGTTTATCCTCAGTGTTAATTGTTTATTTTTCTGTAGAAGTCTCATGGGCTTTGGTTTGTAGAGTGTTTTGCATTTGTATCTTCACGGGCCACTGCAATAACACTAGTTTGAGACCAGATTGTACCATATATGCCAAAATATAAGGCAATCAAACCATCCCTTAGGAAATGAAGAGGTGATTTACATTTAAATCTTTATAAAAGTCTCATATTATAGGTGACGTCTCAATTACTTTATTTTAAACAGAATTCTATCTGGTAAAGACACAAAAGCCTAAAACCAGCTCATGCAATGCTTGTTTGGCTTGCAAATAGGTTTCCTTTCTTGACCTGTTTAAAAAAAAAAGGTGATGGTAGTGGGGTGGGGGAGATAATAGAAATTTAACAAAGCTCTAGGAGTATGACATTCCTTAGAGTACAAATTCACCTTTTGAAGGCTTGGATTTTAACAAGCCCTTTAAAAATCACTTAAAAAAGGCAAAATAGTAATTTAAAACAAGGAATTAAAAAAAAAACTGGTTATGTAAGTTTCTACAAATAAGTTTTTGTGGCTTGGGACAAATTTTCCAGTAACATAATCATATGAATTTAAAAACTGCTGAATCCCAAACAATTGAGGTGGAAAGGAAAATGACTGGTTCTAGACTTAAACAGGTACACAAAGAATCACTTACACATTCCCACTGTTTTAATTCATTGAGCAAATACACAATCAATAGGTGCTCAATCAGTGGGGACCTGGAGCCATCAAACCAGAACTCAAAGCTTTCTTAGTTTAATCTTCCCTCCAGAGGCATCAGTTCCCCCCAAGTCAGATACCTGAACAGTTAGTTGCTCTTGAACACTGAACTTAACGACAGTTATGGGGGGCTATGTTGATCCAACAGCACTTACTTATTAATTAATATTGCATAGAGAAGATAATTTAACAGATGTCCAAAGAACCAGTATCTCTTAGACAAGATGATTCATTTCTGCTTTAGAATCGCAAAAGTGGCTCATACATAACAATTAATTAGGAAGCACAACAGCTGATTTACTTAATGGATTCCATATAAAGTATATAATCAATGACTGACCATGTGACACTTGTTGTTAAATTAAAAACAGTAACACAAACAGAAGGAGAATGCCCTCCTTTTCATTTATTTATTTACATTTTTTATAGGTCTTCCACTACCTAAGGCGATTCTGTAAGATGCAGCATATTTACAGATTTGCTAAGTGTAAAATGGAGATAATATACAGGATTCCTTTATCGTTCAGGAAAGAAGTGTTAAATTTTATATCTGTAGACATGAAACGGCAGTTATTTATCTCAAGAGACTAAAAACTCAATTTATATACACACAATACAAAGTATTTGTCATAACTAGCTAGAAATGACAATTCGGTTTTTCATATAGCCTACAACAGTGTAGAAGTAAACTATATTTTAACATGATCTTTAATAAAACAATGACTAATTCTGTTAATGATACAGTAAATTTACGGCAATTATAGAGTTGGCTGAATGCCTACTTTCTCAGTGAATTGCTACATGTATAACACACAAAAGAGACATTCTTTAAAAGTGAAAAAAAGATGTTTTTTAAAAGTGGCAAGTGTTCACAAATATCATAAAAGTTTCCAAACTTTGAGGGTAACGATATTTCTTTCCTATGTTTACACAATGAAGTTTAAAAGTACTGCACGTATTCAACTGTAACCAAAAATAATAAAAATTAAAAATTGTTAACAATTATGCCATGTTTATGTGACACTGTTCTAAGTGATTTGCATTTATTACATAATTTAATCTTCACAGTCATCTGTGAGGCAAGTATTAAGAAACTGAGACACAGACAGGTTCAGAGAAATTTAAATGCTCATAGTAGAGTCAATTTTAATAGTAAGTAAAGAAGTTATAAAAAAGGAAAATATGATAAATGAAAACACACACACACACACAAACTCACACTCTCAAAGTTTTTTGAAAATGATAGAAAAAAATAAGATGAGAATACAGAAAATTCTAGATCTTAACAGTTTGACTTTAGATAGCGAAGCTAATAATACAGGGATTCAACAGGTTTCTCAGATTGAGATCTGACAAAATGATCACACATGTAAGTGTTTAGCAAAGAGAAGAAATAAGAAAATAATGATAATCGCTATTATCATTATTGTGAGATTAACGAAGGCAAGAAAAACTAAGTCAAAAAAGTAAACAAATGTTTTAACATGACTTGAAAATTGTCACTTAACATTTGTCCAATCTTTGAATAATTTAAATCTCAGCATATAGAATATTCTAGTAAACATTTTCTAAACATTTGTGGAGAACAGATGTAATGAACTAATTTGATACTCATGATACTGTACACTGAAACTGATAGCTAACCAGGCAGCATACCTGAAAAGTAAAAAAGGGTACTTTTTAATTTTATGAAATACTTGAATGTTTTAGTTTATGACAGGCATGCCTAATACTGTGTGATGATCTGAATTAGATTCTACAATAGATATGATACTATACAAGCCTTCTTTATAAAGGGATACAATAGCAAAAAACCAACTTGGTAAAGTAGAAGATAAGCATGTTTATTTCTCCAAGCTCATTACTTCTCTTTGAGATTGTGCTGATTCTGATGTCCCCCCTGTAACATTCTGACATGCAAATATTAGTTTACTCAAAAATGGTTAGAAAATAAGACTGGAGTCCTATTGAAAGAGTGAAGGTGGATGTTGAATGAAAAGCTGAGGAGCTGGTCTCATGTCCTGCAGTTTTTGATCAGGGGAATGCCACGAAGAAAGGGGTATTTTAGGAATCTGGAACAGGATTGTTAGTTACGTAGTGTTCATTCTTAAACTAGCCTCTTGTGGAACAAATCCTTTGTGGTATGTGACACTAACTTATTCCTACATTTACAAAATGGCTTTTACAGATCAACACCATGAAAGCTTTTCTTTGTATACTAATGGCTGACCAAACCAAGAGAGAAATGAATACATGCGAAACAGAAAAGAGGTGGGGAAATGTAGAAAAGCTGGGCAACTCAGTCCACAATCTGAAGCAGGTATGGAGGAAAGGAGGGACCAGGCGCTGCAGGCAAAGAGTAACCAGAATTGATTGAAAAAGCAATTCTCATGGCCTTCACCACCTCTTGAGAAGATCAGAGGGAAAGGAAGACTATGCGAGAAGAGCCTAAGGTAAGCATTCTGACTCTTTTGGTCAAACACCCTTATAAGGAGGGATATAAATTTCCCTCCTCACCAATAAAGAGGTAAATTGGCTCTCAGTTCATTTCAAGGACTCAAGAACTATCACAAACATATCTCTTTTTGCCTTCCTGGCAAGTGTTCAAGAATTACTTGTTACAGCTTTTTTTTTTTTCTTTTTTTGGTACAGACAGGGTTTTGCTATGTTACCCAGGCTGTCCTAAAACTCCAGGGCTCAAGTGATCCTCCCACCTTGGCCTCCCAAAGTGCTGGGATTATAGCACGAGCCACTTTACCCAGCCCATTGTTAGTTTTACTGAAGGAATATTTAGTGTTATGAAGAGTGTCTTAAATTTTATTTTTGTCTAATGTTAACTACATGGTTTTCCATTTAAATTTTCATGCCTAATTTTCTTTCATCCCAGGCAACCGTTCTTCCTCTTCTGTCCGTCTCATATTCCCCACCTGTTCACAACCTAATCTCTGCTACCACTCTGTGATTTCTAACATTATTTATCTCATCTCTATTTCCAGCTTCTAGGATATCTTGCTTCATTCACATCTGAAGCCTGTTCTTTTGGCTTTATCTTTTCCCTCCAGTATTCTCTGTAAGACTACTGCCCTAAAAAAAAAATCGATTAATTTTCCCTAAGGCTGTGTGGAAATGTATCAGGTAGAAACAAGAAAAAAGAAAAAGGTGGTTGTGGTGGGGGGATCTGAGGGGGGGACAAATAACAATAATTCAGAATTGTGTGGAAAAAAATATATTCCCATTTACTAATGTTCTATTCTTGCTGCCTAAATCTCCTATCCCTAAAAGATATCTGAAGTAGTATCTTAAATAAACACTCTAGGCTGCTCTTTTCCTTTCCTGATAATTTGCAACATTCATCTTTGTACTGTGTAAAATTAGCTGCTGTGGTATAACAACAAATACTACCTTTTAAAAGCAAACAACTGCACCACATGTGGCTTTTTAATAAACAGTGCTGACTTCATTTTACAAAACTGACAGCTTTACATATAGCTAAACAAGGAATTTAGAAATAAATTTCTGTAGACGGGCTAGCAAAATGTTTATTTACAAAGGGAATAAATTTATATAAGAACCACAAGGACAGGGATTACATATGATACTGAATTTTATCCCCTCTAGGAAAGAGTAGGATGTTAACATGTATTTGTTCAATAAACAAATTAACTGGAAAAATACAGAATACTTACATTTGAAAGGAGGCCATACATAATCATTATGTATGTCATTAAAAATGACAACTCAGAGCTTCTGATGTTCCAGCAGTTAGGTTTACACTGCGTTTTTTGGGAGAGGGGTGTCAATGACAGATGTGTAGAATTTATTGTGTGAAGTTTATAAAGGGAAATGTGTTTTATTTAAATTCTGATTTAGGACAATTTTCAAAGTCTTGTAGTTAATATTTTAGTCAGTAGAGATTATGAGAGTCTTAAACATTAATTGTAGAGTTGAGACTAAGAATATTTCACAAATTCTTCACATTAGAAAACAGAACTCATAGAAATTCCAGAAGCATCGCACATAATACTATATTGTGTCTACACTGTATCTACTTCAAATAAATAGTACAAAAATTTGAAAATATTATATGTCTAGGTAGAAATGACTATGCTTTTTGCCATTGAAAGAAGACTGATATATTTCTGACAATACTAGAAGAATCTACTTTTCTTCAAAAGTCTGAATGGGTCAATGTTTCCTTTTTTTCCCTCTTTTTTTGGGTTAGATTTTTTAGGGACATACAGATAAAAGGACAAAGAAATCAACATTTTGTTTGTTGAAAAATGTATCTTCCTAGTAACATGATGATGTTCACTGTCAAACTGGTAAATTGCAAGGTTTTTAAGGACATACAAAGTCTATCTGAAAAGTATACAGCCACTGTTAATATAACGAGAAGGGTTTGCATGACACAGATGTGACCTGGCAACCAAGGAGAGTGGACCGGGATGCACATGTGAGTACAATGACAACTTCACTGTACTGGTCAGTGGGGCGCTACATGCTGTTGAGTGAACACGTGTACTGTGTGGCCTTGGCATTCAAAATGACTGAGCAAGTAGAGCAACGAATCTGCATCAAATTTTGCATTAAGCTTGAACATTCCTCTGTGGAAACTATTCGGAAGATTCAGAAGGATTTCAGGGACGATGCAATGAGTGCAGTGAAAATAAAAGTGTGGCGCAAACGCTTCAAAGATGGTCGAGAATCTGTTGAAAGTGATCCACATCCTGGAAGGCCTGCGACAAGCACGACACCTGAGAATGTTGAATGTGTACAGGTTAGGTTAAGGGACGCTGGGAGAACTGTGTGAGGTCTCAAGGTGCCTACTCTGAAGGGGACTGGGGCACCACTGTCCTATGTGCAATGTTTCTTGTATCTTCTTCAGTAAATGTCTCTATTTTTCATATTACATGGCTGGATACTTTCCGGACAGACTTCGTATATATTTAGAGGTCATAACTATAATAGATGGATGGCTTTACTTTCTTAGATGCAGTAAAATTCTAAATTAGTAAGATTAATTTCTCAGTTATGTACTTAAAACCTGCACCATCACTTTATAGTCACATAATGAAATATTTTTGGCCTGGTTAGGAGTAATTATGTCCTTTATTGGCCATAAAAATCAATCTATTAAAGAGGTTAATAATTGAGGAGACAAGAATAAATTTAACATTTATTCAAATTTCTAATTATTACATTGTAACTATTAAAATTTCTTAAGAGTTACATCTTCAGTTTGATATAGGAATAGTATTTTCTCAAACACTGTTGACTGCTTTAATGTACATTTGCTTACTTTATACTGAGCTTAGTGGAGGAACAAGATATGTTTTGTTATAGATAATGCTGGTATAAGATTCTCTTGCCATAGAGTTATTAAGCTTTCTTTCTTCTCTAATAGTAACTGGGTAAAGTAAAAATTTATCGCTCCTTCAACAATTTGTCTCCCAGCTTTGGTCCTTGGTGATAATGCAATTTTACTTAAGTAATTTCACAAACTCAGGTTTTATGTACTACTTTAAGAAGATGCATTGAAAATTTTTACAACAAATGACACTATTGCCCTAACATACATATATATATATATATATATATATGTATATGTATATATGTATGTATGAATTTCTTTCCCCCCTAATATGGCAAAGGAGCAATGTAATTGGCACTACAGATACTACAATTGTCTCTGAATTTCCATTTGCATTTTAGCTTTCAAAGCATGCATATGAACTTCAGCAGCTTTTCTGGAGTAGAACGATGTAAAGAAACAGACTCTTAAATAACATTAATCTGGTTACTCTTTTCAATTTTACTCATATCACTTTTATCATATATTTTTATTTTTCATTAATGAAATAAATTTCAAATGTCTCTTATTTTTATAGTGAATATATAGTGTTGGTGATACATCCACACTAATGTAATTCCCAGGAAGAGACAGTGTCCATGTCTGAGGAGGAGGGAGAGTTTGTACTTTCCATGCTCCAAAACAGTGTCATTCTGCACCTTGATAAATCTATCTTCTCTCTTCTCTTTATTGAAATTCTATCATCCATCTTGGACTAGCTAAATAATATTTCCTTAAGAAAGACTTCCCCTGCCACTCCCAGTTTGTCCAATAGTAGCATTTCAAAATGTTGGGTATTTATGTGTGTGTGCATGCCTGTAGGAGGAAATATTTCCCAGTTCATTTTTCCATTGTTTTTTCAACTTTTTATTTAAAAAAATTCAAACCTACAATGAACAGACTCACCAACTGTTAACACTTTGCCAAATCTGCTTTATCTGTTTACATACATGCACACACCAATCCTTTTATTTTTTACTTCTCTGAAACTACTTGAGGGTAAGTTGTAGAAATCACAAGTTTATAGTTCTTCTTCAGCATAAATCACACAATCATTGATCATACCAAGTTCAGGGAAACTGGAAATGATAATTAATCAGGAATTCAGCTATTTGGTTTTCCAAAGAATAAGACCAAAGTCAAACCTAAGAGCAGATTTTGGCCCAATACTGAGGCTAAAGACAAACTGTAGTTTATTCCTACTCCTTAGCTATCTATTCCTTAATCCTTAAGTCATATTTCATTCTTATAGTCTTATTACATTCTTGGAGTTAACCAATTCAATATCTTGGTCTCCATTTTTAATCCTTTTGATTTTTTGTTTGAATGGGACCCCCATCCCCCACCCCGCCTTGCTTTGACCAGACTTCCTAAGAAATTTCTCCTCAAATTTGTTTCACTTTGATGCAGTTCTTTAAATATCTTTTTGTGCTTTCTCAGTCTTCTCTCCTGGGTCTCCTTCCGTCTGTCGTTTCTCATGTTGTCAGTACCCTGACCCTTTGTTACCTTTTATGCTGATGTTTCTTCTATTTTCAAAGCTTCAAATGAGCTCTAAATATATTGCTCTAGATGTGATGTCTCTCCGAATTAAAGTTCCACATGTGCAATAAATTACCATGATTAGGACTTGGTTAGTAGAACAAGCTTGCTTTTTCTACACTTCAAAGTTCTGCCATCCTGCATCTTGATAATCCAATATCTTCTTTTACCTCTAGAAATGCTTTGTGGATATTTCTTCTATGACGCTTTCCCCTGCAACTTCCGCATTACAGTACTGAATCCTTTTCTGAACTTCCACTAAATTTAAACTTACAATTTTGTGTGTATATATATATATTTCTTTTTTCCTGCCTAGACTGAAGGCTGAGGTCAGTGAGATTTCTTTCCAATGTCCATGGTACTGCCACACATCTAATAGGGCTTGGATACTTATTTATTGAGTGAATAGATGGTAATCCTGCATAAGAAGCCTTTAACTAAATGCTTGTGTTCTCCTCCTTAACCTCCAATAAAAGGTAGGAGTGTAAGTAAAAGAGAAGAAAAATTTTCCCTGAATATATTTACTGATTTTCTATCTGATTTGCATTCAAATTTTAATTTAATTTTAATCTAGATATCTTAGGATGTTTAATCTCAGGAGTATGCTAACATGACCAGACAGTGGTTTGTGATATTATTTAGAGTTATCTACTTTGATTAGTTACTAATACCCCCATAGGCTCCAAATACTTGCTCAAATATAACTCAACTTACTTGTTGGCATTTATACAAGTAAGCACAACCTAGGAAGGTGAGAATTCTTTTCTTAAAAGGTATTTGAGTGAATACATGTCACAAATTTTATTCCTTTCTTCTTTTTCCTTATTTCAAAGTAATCAACTGACCTACCTATTAATAAACCAAAGAGGTATTTATTAAAGCCTACAGTCTACACAGGTCTGAACTGGGATCTAGGAAAGATACAAAAGAAATATAAATACTCCCTGGCTCTAAGAAATATTTGTTGTCAATTATAAAGATTATATAGTGGCTCACACCTGTAATCCTAGCACTCTGGGAGGCTGAGGCAGGAGGATTGTTGGAGCTCAGGAGTTTGAGACCAGCCTGAGCAAGACTGAGACCCCATCTCTACAAAAAATAGAGAAATTAGTTGGGATGGTGGTGCACGCCTGTAGTCCCAGCTGGGAGGCTGAAGCAGGAGAAATGCTTGAAGCCAGGAGTTTGAGGTTGCAGTGAGCTATGACGACATTACTACACTCTACCCTGGGCGACCGAGTTAGACTCTGTCTTAAAAAAAAAAAAAAAACGATAAAAGTCTTTGGTTTGGAACAAATGAACATAAGCAACAGACACTCATTTACTTAACAAATACCTACTGACCCTGTGCTATATTCAAAGAGCGATGCTGAACTGAGAAACACGGGGATGATAAGTGTGAGAGAGATGCTAAGATGAGTAAGCTGGGTCCTGGCCCTTAGATATCTGTCTAGCAGACAGATAAGAGAGTCACACAAATAACTACCATAAATTATTACATGAGAGAACATGGGCCTCTACAGTTCAAATTAGAAGAGATGATACATAGCTGGAAAGAATCTTAGAAAATATCAGAGAAGAGTTAGTTAAAAACTGAGTTTTGAAGAACTGAGATAAGAAGGATTTGCTGATGGATTTCTTTCTCTCTTTTTTCATCCCTAAATTGCTCACCAAGAGAAAGATGGGCAACTTCAAATGTGTCTACATAAAAAGTTCTCACTAGCTTATGTTACACTGACCTGCAGTCATTCGCTCCCTACGGTGTAAGATGCAGGACAATGGTTACGCACAAAAGGTTTGATCTTCAGAAAAAATACACAGTAATATTAATGCATCCTGCAAGAAACCTGGGGAATGAACATGATAGAAACATATGGAATAGACGCTGCCTCCTGAATTTCTCTATCCACTTCTTCAGTCTCCTTGCCACTACTCTAGTTTGGGCATTTATCATTGCTAGATGAGATTATTGCAAAAGCTTCTTTCATAACACTCTTATTTTTCTTTGGTGTCTCCTCTTCACCATCATGCCCCATATATGGCTTCAAGGGTAATGTTTTCTACTTGCAAAAACATTCAATTGTCTGCCGCCTGCAAGACAAACTCTAAACTCCTCTGCACACTTGCCCACCCTGGCAGAGTCCTGGTTCTCCATAGACCACGCTTCCCTGAAAAGGTCACACACTTGCAATCCTCTGTCCATGCTGTCCTTTTGGCTAGGAATATCTTCTTTCATTTCTCCAAGGGTACTGCTACTATCTATCAGGTCTTGCTCTTACCCTCTTCTCTGAAGACCTCTCTGACTCCCTCAAGCAGATTTCAGTTGCTCTTTCTCCACTGTGCCCACTGCACTGTTATCCTTATGACAGTCGCTATCTATCATAGGTATCTACGGTACATATCTATCTCCCCACTGGTCTGTAAGTTCCATGAAGGCCAGAGTTGGGTCTCTTCTTTATTCCAGGGTGGGTGCTACTTTCTACTTTTACTTTGTCATTATAATCATTTCATGGGTTTAGACAGATTCAGAAATGGGTTTTAGGGAAAAAAACGCTAAAGAAAATAAGGTCTTTTCAAAAGTACGAATGTGGCAAATTAAAGAAGAGAATCACTGCTTGGACTAGATGATAGTGAAATGTTAACAGACGGCAAAGAGGAGGCAAAGCTTTTCAACTCAATTCAATTCAGTTCAATCATGTATTTCTTTTGTTAACGAGGAGAATAATATAATTTAAAACAAAGTTCTAGGAAGGATCATTAAGCAGATGATTTGTTAGTACTTTGAAAAATGACATGGTAGTCAACTGGATCAAGCACAGACATACCAAAACCAAACTGTACCATGGGTGACTCCATTTCCTTTTCAATAGTTATTAAAATTAGATTAGGGACCAGGTGTGGTGGCTCACGCCTGTAATCCTAGCACTCTGGGAGGCTGAATTGGGAGGATTGCTTGAGGCCAGGAGTTCAAGAACAACCTGAGCAAGAGTGAGAGCACTTCTCTACAAAAAATAGAAAAAATTATCTGGGTGTGGTGGCATGTGCCTGTAGTCTCAGCTACCTGGAAGACTGAGGCAGGACGATCGCTTGAGCCCAGGAGTTTGAGGCTGCAGTGAGCTATGATGATGCCATTAACTCTAGCCCGGGCAACAGAGTGAGACCCTGTCTCAAAAATACATATAAATAAATAAAAATAAAATTAGATTGGGGAATAAAGCAGACATAGTTCATTTGAAATCAATGATAGTTTATGATGAGGTCTTTCAAAAGACTTAAGTCACGTCATAGATTAAGGATCACATGCAGATTCTTCTTCTTCTATTTTTTTTTTTTTCTTGAGACAGAGTCTTGCTCTGTTGCCTGGGCTAGAGTGCTGTGGTGTCAGCCTAGCTCACAGCAATCTCAAACTCCTGGGCTGAAGCGATCCTTCTGCCTCAGCCTCCCGGGTAACCGGGACTACAGGCATGTGCCACCATGCCCGGCTAATTTTTCCTATATATTTTTAGTTGTCCAGCTAATTTCTTTCTATTTTTAGTAGAGACGGGTCTCACTCTTGCTCAGGCTGGTCTTGAACTCCTGACCTTGAGCGATCCTCCAGCCTCGGCCTCCCAGAGTCCTCGGATTACAGGTGTGAGCCACCACGCCTGGCCCAGATTCTTTTTGAATGCTAGTGCTGTGCCAGGCAGTTACACCCCTGAGGTGATCACATCATTGGTTGTTTACACCCATTAACAGCATCTTCCTATTTTGATAAGGCAAATATACAATCAAAACTCTCAGATGTCTTCTTTCTTATTACGGTCAATGGCACTGGCCTAGTGCCAAAACAAACAGATCAGTGTGGCAGTCATAACTCTGAGTTTTATGTATGTGGGAAGGTATTATTTATGACCAAACAGAGTGTAAACAGTAGAGTCCAAAAGCACACTGGGCTGTTGCAAACTTCACTTTGAGTGCATCCTTGTGGGTAAGAGAGAGAATTCTAGACTGAATAATAACTCAGTTTTGGTAGATGTGGAAGAGGCTTAATAAGCAAATTTTAGATCTGGCCAAACAACCAAATAAATTAAGTTGACACAAAACAGTTTTCTAGTGGGAGAATTTGCGATTAGTTCTTTGTCAACATTTTACCAGTAATTTAAATGGAGACATAAAGACATACTAATCAAAGCTATGGTTTAACATAAAGCTGGGTAGACAGTTAACACACTAGTTGAAAGTTTGCCAACTACGGAATAAAATAAATAATACAAATCTAACAGAAAAAAAAAAAGACCTACATTTAGGTTCAAAGCAATAATTTTCACAAGATGGAGAAGGATTGGCCTAAATGTAGCAATATAGGGTTTTTAAAATAGAAACTACTGAAAAATTGAAATATAACATATAAAGGAAAGCATATAAATCATCAGTGTATTGCTTGATGAATTTTTACATGTCAACATACTTGAGTAATCACCATCTAGAACAACATAGAATACTGCCAGCAACCCAGAATCTCCCTTGTACTGGTCACAAACATTCCCCCAAATGTAACCACTATTCTGACTTCTACATGGTAGTTTTTCCTGTTTTTGAACTTACATAAATGGAATCATACATTTATATACATAAGTACTCTTTTGTGGCTTCTTTCTTTCAGTATCATATTTGTGAGACTTACATGTATTGCCCATTGTTCTGTATTTTTGTTTCATTGTTATATAATATTCTATTGTATGAATACACCACAATTTGTCTCCTTCTACTATTAATATTATACATACATTTCTCCCCCCCCAGGAATTTTCTGCTTAAATAAAGCTAAGAAGTAACAATTGTGCAATGTGACAAGGTAGCAGCAAAGACAGAGTTTACATACTTTCTTTGCCTTAGTCTGGCTTTGAAAACAAGCACATGTATTGATTTGGCTTTCATGATTGGACTTCACGAAGCTGTAAAAATGATACAGAAAATGAATATGTTCATATTGTATAACTGAAGGGAAATACCTACAAAAAAAAGTACTTGATTCTTGGGTTATATTATTGTGCTTTGCAAAATTTGGCCCATGTGCTGAGTATTATTTGAACCTATATTTAGAGATGCAAATTATTTGCTTATAATTTTTATAAACAGATGGTCTACATAAAATATGGCCTAGAAACTTTATAAAATCAAGAATATCATATTCCCAACAAGATGGAAATAAAAATTCAAGTTTTTTCTTTAACGTGGATTAATTTCTTGGTGAACTAGCCAACTAAGTTTCATGCCAGTATCTATGGCACTTAATTTTAAGCATTTTAAGATAAACTGTATTATCTTTCACTGTTTTAAAATAAAAAACATTCCTTCTGACTGGGTCTACTGGATTCCCTTATGGCAGGCATCTTCAAAAAGAAGGGAAAACCCTGCCTTCCAGGTATATATAATTCTTAGGAGAGTGACAATGACACACATACACACTTACTGAACAACGTTTCAATACTAAAACAGAGCAAAATAGGTTTCAGAAGTGTTATGGATATGACATGCAAAATGAACATCATTTGCTTCAGCAATCCTTTTTGCTGAGCACTGTAAGACCAACAGATAAGGCCTTTGTTCTCGTGGAACTTAGAGTCTAGTGTGGGTAGGCAGAAAATAAAGCCAACAAATAACATGAATGTGGATAGTTTTATAAACGAAATGATCAGGCTGATGTGGTAGAAATAACCAGTGTGGGGTATTTATATAAGGTTATCAGGAAATGCACCTCTCAGGATCTAACACTGAAGATGAGGCCTGAAGAATGAGAAGGTTATTGGCCACATGAGGAACTGGATCAAACATGTTCTAGGCAAATGGATCAGCAAATCCTAACTTCCTAAGAATAAAAAGGATGCCTAGGAGGACTACAGTGTGGTGAGGCAGGGAGTCAGATCACAGGGCTTTGTAAGATGAGGAAAGAAGTTTGGATTTTATTCCAAGTGCAATAAAGCCACTGAAGAGTTTTAAGCAGGGCAGTCACAAATCACTGATAGTTAAAAGGATAAAAGGAACTTTAGAGATCATTAAACCTCTTTCTACAGATGAAAATACTAAGTTCCAAAGAGTTTAGGGTCATCAAAGTTGCAAAGTCGCAAGTTTGGACTCTTTTTGATAAGAAAGAGGCCAACTTGTGGACACATGAAAAGGTATTATTTTACTTATAATGAGAGAAATGCAATTATAATTAACTCTGTATTAGATTGCTAACATTCAAATATTTGATGACACATAGCACTGGTGAGAACGTATGAAGAAGGTAGGTGCACCTACCTAAGTTGGGGGTATAACTTTGTGTAACTTCTTTGCAGAGCAATCTGGGTAATATCTATTAAAATTGAACACATATATATCTTTTGTCCTAGTAACTCCAATTCTAAGAATTTATCCTATAGATATATTTGCACAAGTCCACAAAGACAGTATGTACAAAGATACTCAGTGAAACATTATTTGTGATAACAAAAGACTGGAAAAACCTTTATGTGCTGGAAGATCTTAAGCAGGGAAGTGAAAAAAAATTAAAAAAAAAAAACCCTATATGTCTGTCACAGGGAACCTGTTAGATTATTTCAATGAAATATTATATAATCTTAATAAAAATCTGCATATATGAATATGAAATAATCTTCAAGATGGTAAATGCAAAAAGCAAATACAGAAAAAAGATGTCTTTGGGAGAATAATGAGAATGCGGAACAATGGAGAGGAAGACTAATTTACAATTAATTTTATTTTATACCTTTTGTACTGTTTGAACTTTTTCTTGTATACATATATTACTGATTTAAAGCTAATTTGAAAAATAAAATAGTCTGGTTTTAAAACCAAGTTGCAGCTGGGCATGGTGGCTCACGCCTGTAATCCTAGCATTCAGGGAGGCTGGAGGATCGCTTGAGCACAGGAGTTTGAGACCAGCTTGAGCAAGAATGAGACCCTGTCTCTACTATTAGTAAAAACAGAAAAATTAGCCAGGCATTGTAATGTGTGTGCTTGTAGTCTCTGCTACTTGGGAGGCTAAGGAAGGAGGATCGCTTGAGCCCAGGAGTTTGAGGTTGCAGTGAGCTATGATGATGCCAGGGCACTCTACCCAGGGGGACAGAGGCAGAATCTGACTTCAAAAAAAAGGGAAATCATTATAAGTAGTAGTGATTTTTTAAAGGGAGAAAAGGAGGAAGGTAAAGAAAAAAAGTAGAAAAGAAGAAAATAACTGGAAATAAAGATACTGCTTTATACATTATTTCCTTGTGGCACAAACTACCGTATTGTTTATTTACTCTATAGAGTTCAAAATAAGTTAGTGGCCCAGTATAGGGGAAACATAAATATACAGTATACCATACACATACATATTTGTAACATGGCAAATGCCAAAGCAAAAACCTTATTTAGTCTTAATTCTCCACCAAAACAGAGGCTAACGGGACTATTCCATGAACTGCAGAACTACAGAAAACATAAGGGGTGATTTAAAGCATGGCTGCAGGCAATATGCTGATTTATTGTGTGCTTTAGCAAGATCACTTCACAGATCAACTTGTTCAGGTGTCAAAAGTGGGGGCTATGAGACTGGAAATCAGGAGGTCAAGAGTTCTAATTTTGACCCTGGCACTTATTAGCTATGAGATCCTAATCACATTACTTAATTTCTTTAAGTTTTAGTTTCTCATGATGACTGAAATAGAAACCAAAGGCTCAATGGGAGCTTGAAAAAGTCATTTAGTCCATTCCCGTGCACAAGTCCTCTTCAACTACAGGTAATTATTTTGACTTATTTTAGGCCTGATTTAGACACATGTGGGAAGATTAATTTATTTAACTGTTTAAATGTTCATACTTTCATTATTAACAAGAAATAATGTTTTTTCCTTTTAATAAGAGCATGATAATTTTATCAAGTATTACTGTGTAAGCTTTCCAGCACTAATACTCTACATGGAAAATAACTTTCCAATCCCCAAATAGTGAGAACGTAATGAAAAAGAAAATATTGGTTCTGTTAGTCTTTTCAATTATCAGTCTTTTCCTTTGGGAAACCTATTCTGGAAATGCATAGGTCCAGATATTCAGAATAGGTTGAAAATTACACATTTCTATGGGTGAGATGATTTATTCTAGACATTAACCCCCAAATCTGTATCTGCTAACTCCCAAATCTGTATCTATAGTTCACATCACTCACCTGAACACCAGATCTATAAAACTGTCAGCTGAACATTTCTGAACATTTCCTACCCAGACGTTCTATAAATTCCTTGTAGGCAACATGTTCCCACCTGGTTATTCAGTTCAGAAACCAGAGAGTCCTCCCTGATGTCTCAAATCAGTTACCAGCAGATACAGACCAGGTGATCTCCCTCCTTCAGGGGACATTTGGCAGTATCTGGAGAAATTTTTGTCTGTCACAATGGAGACAAAGGGAGATTGCTATTGACACTCAGTGGGTGGAGGCCACAGATGCTGCTTGTGTATCCTATAATGCAAAAGACAGCCTGCTACAACAAAGATTCTCTTTTTCAAAATGTCAATTGTCCCACAGTTGAAAAATCCTGTTCTATCATACCTTAAACGTAAAATCTATGCAAGAAGGGGCACACTTCGTTACTTTTGTGTGTTTAGTATCTGGACCACTGCAAGGTACATATGTATTTATTGAATAAAGAAATAAAACAAGAATTCATACGTTATTCTCCTTGTTTTTATCCTCACAGGTTAGCCCTAGTTCTTTTATTGCATTAACCCCTAATTGTTCTGTCTCCATGTTCCCCAGGGTTGTATCTTATTCATCTTTATGTAACAAGGGCAGGGAAAATAGTAGTGGTTCAACAAATCTCTGCTTTATAAATGAGCCTTAATATAAATACTTAAAAAAGTGACTAACCTATAAGAACTTTTGGCAGGTCTCTGCTAACATAACTGCTAAAATACTGATACCATGGTAAAATGTAACTGACGGCTTAGAGTAGCTATACCTATACGAATCATTATGAACCAATCTGATCCTAGATTCATTTTATTTACAATCTTTACTTTCTGTCTTTGTTTCTCCTTATTTTCTACAAGGCAAGACCTGCATAATACCTGCGAAAGGTCAGTTGGCCATATCTTTTCCCTAATTCAGTAACAAGCCATGACTACACACTGACTCTGATTTGCACAGCTGGGAACATTCCTCTCTCCCTGCTTCATTTTCTTTGGACCTGCCTGAGCACATTTCTAAGAGATCCAGCTCCAACCCTAAGGAAAAAAAAAATCAGGGAAACTTGATCATTTGCCATAAAGGGACTGATATTTGATTTGGCAGGCAGTCTTAAAAATGAACTGAGACCTGCCCACTCTATCAAAGCTTTAACAAAATAACATTAAATACAGCTATCGAAGCGAGTATCACATTTAAATAAAGTGGAGAATATTTCATTTTTTTCTTACACATAGATTATTATTTCCCCATCTCACTTCTCAAGTGGACAATAAAATATGGTTTTTAAATTTATAAATAGTCAACATAGGGTATGTGTTCCATGTCTTGACCTGGTTCCATCAAGGGCCCTTTCCCACAAGGTTAGGAAAATGTCAAATTTGAAGTTTCTTCCAGCTCAGTCTTGAAGAAGGTTTTCTCTTTACAAGACTACCTTTCAATATCATCTTATCGTCTGTGAGCTTTGTGACTCATGGTGTCTTTCTCTAAGAGTTCCCAGTGTTCACTGTTTTCTGGGACAAGTGAGTAAATCACCCACTACTCTGATATTTCAGATACTGAAAACTTCATCTTGAAGAGTTACCCCACCTTTCTCTCTTCAAAAAACCCAAGTGAGGGGAGGGTGTCACTTCTGTAGATCTGTAAATCTTTCCTTGAAAAAGTTGCCTCCCTCTAGTAAGTGGGTTGCCATCTTTCCCTGGTCCTGACTGAGAACAAGCTCCTTGTTTTCCAAGCTTCTGAATGTTTTACTCCAGTCTCCTCTGTTCACATAACTTCCGTACAGAAGAACATCCTTTGTGAAGGAATGTAGGCCTGTCTACCCCTCCCAGTTATGCTAACAGTAATATCAACCAACACCAACTCTCATTTGGAGTGAAGTCACATCCAAAGAGAAAGGAACTCCTGAGTATGGAGGGGCACAGCAAAATAGTTTGAAACCCCCACCTTTATGGTGGGGCTTTGACTGGCGTGTGCCAGTAGATATCAGAGGGGCTGATTACGCATCACCTCCATCAGAGCTCATGCAAAAGTATTGATGGCTGAGTTGATCCAATCTGACAGATTAAGTTGGCTTGGGCAATATGTACCTCAGAGGAGATAATGACAAACTAAATTTCCTTCTCTAAAATTAGTGAACTGTTGCAGACTATAAAAAGCCAGGGAGAGAGGTATCCTCCCAAAATATAACTAAATTCAACTTCCGGTCAGCCATATGGCTGGTTTCCTATTAACTTATAGGCATATTTAATTTGGTTTATAAAAAAAGTCAGTATTACTTACCCAGAAAACAAACAAAATCTAATCCTACTTCTTAGTAATTCCTAAATTGGTGGTAGCTGGGAGTGGCAGATGGACACACAAATACAATGTGTATTGTTTTAAAAGCACAAAGACAATGACACCATTTTGATCTATTTTTGATCATTACATTCATTTGGGAATTTCACATAAAATTAAAGAATAGTATGACACTTTTAAAGGTTTACCAAAAAGGAGTACGGCCCAAAAAGAAAAATTACTGACTCATGTGATGTAAGCAATCCTATAGCCCAATCAGATACTGAGGATACAAGGCTGTTTTGACACTAGTTAAGTGTGAAAATATGAAGTGACTTCTTCTTTAGCTTCAAGCTGAGAAAATCCAGAAATCAGTATTTATTATTCAATATATATGTAATACCTTAGTCTCTGTGAATTAGGAACACATTGGAGAAAAGCCCCCAATGTCTTTGGAAAGAGGGTCCTTGGCAAAACAGAAAGACAGGCATTCAAAATCTAACATTCTTTCCTCCTTGTATCACCTCTTCCTCTCCCCACAAAAATACCTGGGTTGGGGAATGGTCTGATATAATTAATTATACCAGAGTGTATAATCTAAGAACAAATGTTCCTTCTTCTAGGGACATGAGCAGTTTAAATCTTCTCTATAACTGGAATGAAAGGCCCAATTTAGAACTGGGTTTGGATTCCAGTTTTGCTACCTACTTTCTGTGTGGCCTGTGTGCCACTTACTTCCATGGACTACAGTTCTCTGATCCACTAAGTGGGGCATAATTAACAGCTTATCCTGGGAATACAGGAGTGACATCAAAATAGACAAAGTCTCTGTGCTAATGGAGCTTACATGCTAACTGGGGAAAGGGAAACGAAATAAACAAATAAAGAAATATATAATGCCAGGAGGGAGAAGTGCTATAGCAAAAAATCAAGTATGGTGGTGATGGTGGGGAAGCTGATAGGGAACATAAGGAGGCTGGAATTTGTCACGCAAGAGCCTCTCTGAAAAGGTGGCACTTGAGCAGAGACTTGAAGGGAGAAATGGAGTAAGCCATGTGACTTTCTTGGGGAGCGGGGGATACAAATGCAGGCAGAAGGAAGATTTGTGAAAGACCATGCTTAAAGTATTTGAGTAAAAAGTGATGGCTGGTGACTTTGAAAAGTATATTGTGGTGATATTTCGAGAGCCGGGAATCAGTAATGAGTTTTAAGCAAAGAACTGATATAATCTGACACACTATAAAAGGAATTTTTCAGTATAGGGTAAACACTGCAAGAGGGACAAGGGCAGAAGCAGGTAGCCCAAATAGGAGAATTCCACAATAACCTGGGGAAGGAAGCAGTTGGTGGTAGGTTGGACCACAGTGATATCAGGGAGAGGTGATGAGAAATGTTTAGATTCTGGATTTATTTTAAAGATTGAACCTGTGGCACTAGGTCTGCCCAGGCTGTGTGAGAGAAGACAAGATGACTGTAACATTTTTAGTTTTGGCAATTGGAAAAACAGAGATGATATTCCTTGAGACGCTGGACTAGCTGGAGTGGGACTGGGGTATGTAATTAAAAGTTTGGTTTTGGACTTGTAAAATTTGAGATGACTATTAGATGTCCAACTGGAGATGTCAAATAGGCAATTCAAAATGTATGAAAGGACTTGATACATGGCGAAGCTATATATGAATGTATGAACTCTGGTTAAAAACAAGTTAATTCATATTATTCTGTAACAACTGTGTGTTCTCCAGCCAAGGCAGGAGTAAGGGAGTGGGCAGTTAGGTTACACACGTAAATCACTGCTCTTTTTGAAAATCCTGGGAGACACACTCAACTTTCTTCTTTGAGCAGTAGTAGCAACAATAATTTAAAAAGCACATAATAGTAACCAAGTTAGGATAAAGTTGTGGAACTCACTGCTGAACTTTAGTTACAGATCGCTGTCTGGCTTTCAAATGTTAGATACCAACTAATTAGCTACTGTATTCATGAGTAGCCTTGACCTGCCAATTTAAGTAAAAATCTGATGTGGAAAATAAAATGAAGACTTTGAAAACCTGAGGACCTAAACTGTCTATTTCACTGTCTGAAAGTAGTTAAGTCTTTCCTGTTAGATGCCATTTCATTAGTAAGCAACCCATAGTTGGATTTTATAAACAACAACCAAATCCATAAGACTTATGATATGGTCTGATTGCTAAGATTTATTTAAAAGTATATTTGATAAAATTTGTAGTGAAAGAACTATACTAAAAAGCTTTTAAATATTATTCTTAATTTGTCTTGGACAGATTATGTATGTATGTAATTTTTTGTTTTGTCTTTTTTTTAACACTTAGGGTATGAATTTTATCATTTCTTTTTTTGGAGAATTTCCTCTGGCAAATACTGTCTTGTCATTACCAAAGAAAACAACATTTTCTAGTAATAGATATGAACACTGACACAGCATGTCTGACTTGAGCCTAGGTTGCCTGAAACACTGAAAATAAATAACAAACATGCTTGACTCTCTTATCTATCTAATCTTAAATCTATTTAGAATGCTTACTTATTTTTTATAATATGTCCAGATTCACAAGAAGAAAGAAAAAAGACAGATTAAGAATGGGTTACCTCTGTGCATGTCAACTGTAAAAACAGGTATCTGGCTTATTACTCAACATGATTCCTTAGTTAGGATGTCTCTCATTAGAATCTCTGAGACAAAAAACATTAGACACAGAGTGTCAGAATATTTTCAAAGTTTTTTTTTTGGTAGTGAAAAAAATATAGGAATATAACATATTCCATTATTTTGCTTCTGAATTCAAGTACTCTTGTTAATTTTACTTGGTGTAAGACTTTTAAGAAAAAATACTTTGACATTATTCACAAAAAGAAATAACTGGACAATAGAATACATGAAAACTATTATACATTTCATTGGCAGTCAAATAAATGTAAATTAAAGCAACCATAAGATATCATTTTTCATCTATTGGACTGGCAGAGATTAGAAAAATTTGAAATCCTCAAAGCTGAGGAGAATGTACGGAAGTATTAATACTATACTATCATATATTGATGGCCACGATGCGAAGCGATACAGTTTTTCTAGAGGACAATTTTTCAACCTTTATCAAAAACTCTTAGAAATATGTTCAAACTCTTTACACAAAAATTCCATGTCAACAAATTTAGCTTCAGAAAATAATCATACAAATATATGAAAATTCTAATTATAAGGATATTCATCACATTGCTGATTATAACAGAAGTAATGACAAGAACCTAAATATCCAACCACAGAAACTTTATTAAATTTTGGTAAATTTATATAATGAAATACTATGTAGCCTCTATAATTGTAACACAAACACTTTCTGGAAAGATATACAGTGTTGGGCAAAAATATATAATGTTAGGTAAAAAAGTAATTATGAGCCATGGGGAGTATGGCTCACTTTTGGTAAAAAGATGTAGGTATGTAGGCATACATATTTATATGTATAAATACATATGTGGAAAACAAAAATCTCAAAGGAGATATACCAAAATGGCATGAATAGTGAGTTTGGGGGATATCATTTTGCTTGTCTACAATAGCTTTTTATTCTATAACAGACATGTAGACTGCAAAATTAAAAACATTAAAATATTCACATATTAAACTTCATTTTAAAAGTATAGATTTTGAACACTGAGGAGTTAGCACAAGAAATATCATCCCCAATAAAATATAAAGCAGCTTCTACTTTATAAATAAACATCTGAATTATAACAATAAAATATATGTTCACATTGAAAAATAAATATGGTATTAAAAAATTTTTAGACATACCAGCAGTTTATTACACCTTTCTTCTTTGCCATAATGAGTTAGAGTTCCATCTGACAAGGATTTTCCCAGAGAGAATATTGTCATTGGTGGTTAAGTACTCAACTGAAGACTTGGCATCAAATACAACTAACAATGTCATACACTCAACCTACACCATCGTCCTTGAAATATGTGAGGACAGATATTAAATTCCTCCCATGACCTCTTTTTACTAGTAAACTTCTCAAGCGCAACCGTGTATAATTCAGAGGTAAGTACATGGCCCCTGGAGTCAGAGTTCAGTAGATTCCTGGTTGTATATTCTTGGAAAATCTCTTTAAAGCCTCATCTAAGTTTCCTCATCTGTGAGAGGGGAACATCCTAGCCTCACTAGAGCATTTTAGTGAAGAAATGAGTTGGTATTGCTGATGTGCAGTACAGGGCTTGACTCAGATAAGAAACTTAAGAATACTAATGACTCTTCATGACTCTCTTCCTCTAGCTTTTCTTAGCTTCGTTTCATCCACAAATTTCTGCCACACAGAACTTTAAGTCCACACATTTTCTGAGACTTCTATTTCACAGAACAGACCACACCAGATTTACAAGCAGCTCAACAGCCTGGTCTGATTTTTCCTTCCTTTTTCTCACTCTGTACATCCTTTATTGCAGAGGCTGTCAAAGAAAGATCCTCACATCACTGGTAGTGCAACAGACACTCCAGGTGATTTATGGGCTGGTCAAAAGTAGAAAGTACATGTATAAGGTTCCCATCCAGTACAAGGAGAAAAGAAGTATTAGATTTACTATGGCTTTACTATTGAAAACCTACCAAATGCAAGCTCCGGGTGGTCACCAGTGCTACCAGCTCAGTAAACCTGAATAAAATGTATTGTGTAATGTAGTAAGGAGAATGAGCTTTGGAGCTAGACTCCCCAGGTTAAATCCTGACACCATGATTGTTGCATAATGCTGGGCAAGTTAGTTTCTTTGTGCTTTGTTTTTTCATTGGTAAAATGAAGACAATTATAATTATTACTTATTGCTCTAGTATCAAAGCACTATCCAAGCATTAATGGAAAGGAAGAAAAAAGAAAGAGCAGGAAGAAAAAAAGGAGGAAGGGGAATTACAGAAAGTCATGGTGAAGGTCTATTCTTATTCTTGTTTTTGAAAATTGTTTACTCCAACCCACAACTCAAAGCTGTTTTATTTTCCTGTGCATTGAGAAGTTACGTCAGGGCCAGATGGCAATTCTTTCTAAGTAGCCAAATAAAACATAGAGTCAGTATCCTCAGGATGATTTCCTTTGCCATATTAGAAAACAAATGCTAACGGAAATAGTATTTATAATAGTCGAATGACTGAATTATAGGCAGTAAAAAGGACTATAAAGACATTTTAAAGCATATAATCTTGGCTTAAATAAATGAGTTATTCCATGTTCTGAATGTACTGCACTCTTGTACTTTCTTTTAGCATGAACATAAATGACATTTCATTAATTAATCAGTTTTAGTAATAGATTATTATAAATACTTCTTTACTAAATTTTCTTGGCATGATATTTAAACCTCTGTGGGTCACACTTTCCATGCTAGTGCATGTGTATTTTATGTAAGCAGCTGTACCCTAGAGGCACCAAAACTCAGAGCTCTACAGCTAGGGCTATAAACTCTGCCTTGGTGAGGCTTCCTCTGCCTTTAGCCTGACTTTGGGGCTTTGGCTCTGGCTCCGGCTCTGGCTCTGGCTCTGGCTCCAGCTCCAGCACCAGGTTATGTCTGGTTCTCTGGGTTCTGGTGTCAGCCCTGGCCCAACCTCACTCCCCATTTCCACCCATAAAACATGGTGTTTTATATTATATTAAAACATATACCACAGAAAGGAGACAATAAGGAGGGATGAGGAAAAGCAATGAAACTAGTAAAAAGCTGGGATTGGGTAATACCCTGTAATTTTTCACGTTGTTTCCTTTTATACACTATCAGTCCTGGGAAGTTGTCTATGCTAACAGAATAGACATGCATTCCTAGATATGTATATTTGAGAATATTATATGTATATACACATATAATCATACATATTGCTAAAAATGGATGAATATGACATACTGACCTTAGGGGGTTTAAACGGATAGTCTGGTGAAAAGGTAATATCAAGAAAGAACACCCCTCCTTCATAGACAGATCCTGGGGGTCCCAATATAGTTGACCTCCATTCATAAATGTTGTCTCCTTTGGGTCCAGCACTGAAATAAGACATACAAATGAAATGTGCTTAGAAATTACATAAAGCCTGGAATTTAAAAAAAATCTATTTATGGTAACAACAAATTGAGCAATTCCATAAAAACAGAACGAAGTTAATAGATTCTCTATTACAATTCATACTGTCAATATCATTGTTCTATAAATGAAATTTGTTGATATTACTTAATAAAACAGAACCCAAAAGATCCTGTTTTGTCATTCACAACCCTAAGTGTATGTTACAGAAGAATCTAAGGACCACGGACCAGAGGTAGGAAAACAAATGTTTAATAAAAGTATGAAATTATTTGTCAAGTCAAAGAGACAATTTCAAAATGAGAAAGGCTGTTGGAGCACAACTACTCTAACCCCTTTGCTAACAACTGAGAACACAAATGAGGTCCATGGAGATCAGTAAATATGCATCATGCAAAGACTCAGCTCAAATATCATACCCCATCTGAATCCCTTTTTTTTTTTTTCTTTGTAAGACAGGGTCTTGCTCTGTTGCCCAAGCTGGAATACAGTAGCATGATCATAGCTCACTGCAACCTCCAACTCCTCAAGCTATCTGCCCTACCTCAGCCTCCAAAGTGGCTGGGACTACACGCACATAGCACCATGCCTGGCTATTTTTTCTATTTTTTTTTTGTAGAGATGAGGTCTCGCTATGTTGACCAGGATGGTCTTGAACAATCCTCCTTAAGCAATCCTCTTCCCTCAGCCTCCAAAGTGCTGGGATTATGGATGTGAGCCACTATATCTGGTCCCTCCATCTAAATCTTTCTTTCTCCCCAAAGGACTCAGGACCCATAAATCAGAGCAGTGAGGTCTGAGGCTGATAAAATGTATCATTTTGTTTTATAACTATGTTTTGTAACTATTGCTTCTTTTGTCCCTCCCTAGAATTTCCTTGAGGGGTAGGTTTTGCCTTGTCCTTAGTGCCTAGTAAGGAAATGTTCCTCAGATGACAGCAAAGCAAGTAAAGAAGCCACATGGTTACTAGCAGCAAACCGATATATCTCTGACTCTCAGAGAAATTTGCTGGGGAAAATAAAGCCCACATGAGTCAAGTGAATTTTGTTAGTTCTCTCAGGTGAACAGACGGACAAAATGAGATTAGGATTCATTTTTCCCGTGTTCTTTTTGCTTTAATAAGGTATTACCTACATCTAATAGCTAGAAATTCTCCTACACCCTATAAAGCACAGTGGGCAACACTATTAAGGTGCTTGGGAAAGAGTTTATTGCCAACAAAGATTTAGCTTCTTTTCTCTCTTATTTTGAAATCAATTTATATCTACAAAAATCTATTGTTGAGCAACCATTTTATCATGAATAGCCATTTATGATAAAAAGAAAAAACTCAGCAAAATTGGAATAGAAGGAAACTTCTTTAACCTGAAAAAAGACTTCTATCATGAATCTCACAGCAACTACCGTATTCGATGGAAAAATACTAAAAGCACTCCCTTTAAATTGGGGAACAAGACAAGGATGCCCACTATTTTTACTTCTAATCAGTACTGTACTAGAGATCATATTCAGCAGAGTATGAAAAAAAAAAAGAAAAAAGAAAAGGAATATGGATTGGAATGGAAGAAATAGTGCTCTTAGCATTTGTAGTATTTATGTTCACAGAAAAAAATACAAAAATATATATAATTTATTAAACTTAATAAAAGAGTTTAGCAAAGTGGCCAGATATAAGATCAATATCCAAATATCGATTTCATTTCAATATGCTGACAAAATTAAAAATGTATTTTTAAAATGAGTTACACCAGTATTAAAAATACAAGAAACTTATGAATAAATTTCATAAAAGATATATAAGGTCTCTATGGACAAAATTATAAAACTTATTGACACACACTCAAGAGAGCTAAATAAAAAGAAAGAGATACCAAGTTTATGCGTAGGGATGTGACAGTGAGAGGGAGGTTTAACAATACTAGCTCCATTTTGCTTCTGACACCCTGCAGTAACATCCTTTAGCTTAAAAGCTTCTGCTTAGCTGCACGTAGGCCAGCTAATTATAGGAAGAATTTATTTTGTAGTTCAACTCCAGAAGATGATAACCATCCTTTTCCCAAAACTAACTCCTGGGGAGATAAGGAAAGTATGCACACAAGTAACAATGCTATGTTAAAGATTTATAGGAACATCTTGCTCTGACCTACATCCTCCAAAGTTAACTGACCAAGAACAATGAAGTTTTACAACCTACTCGGATGCTCTCTGACGCCCAGAGGTCTACAGTCCTTAGTTGCAAGCCGCCTGCCCTTAACATAAAAAGGAGCCTAAAGTTCATATAACTTAGGAAGGTTCTTAGGTTCTTCAGGACATTAGCCCTCCATCTTCTCAGTTTGCTGGCTCTCATAATAAAAGTCATTTTCCTTGCACCAACATCTTGTCTTTGGACTTACTTACTGGCTGTCCTGTGGCGAATGGTACAAGCTTGGATTCATTATAAGGAGACTCAATATCTTACAGAAGTAAATTTCCCCAAACTGATCTATTACAATTCCAATCAAAGTTTAACAGTTTCTAAAAATTAAAACTTTACAAGTTGATTCTAAAATTTGTTTGGAAGCTCATAGAAACTCTTCAACCTTTTCCATGCACATATGGAAACCCGATTTATACCAGAACTGATGGGACTAGGAAAATAGTTTTTGTATTTGGAAAACAGAGAAATTGAATTTTTATCTTTAATAAATACACAAAACTCTCCTGCAGAAGGATTAAACACTTAAATGCATAAGTCATAATTTTAGAGTTTGACTGATGAAAGTGACAAGGCAAGCCGACAAATTGAGAAAAGATAGTTGGGTCATATAAAACCAACCAAATTCTAGTGTACAAAACATACAGCTTCCTAAGAATCAATAAGAAGCAGCCTAACTCCACTAAAAAAGACATGAATAGACATTTTTTTAAAAAAAGGAATCGCAAATGGCCAATAACATGAAAAATGCTCAGTCTCATCCAAAACAGGGAAATGAAATCTAAAATCACAATTCTGTAATATTATTTCACAAAATATATAGGCTAAAATAAATGCCTGACAAAACCATGTGTTGGTGAGGATGTGGAAAAACCATAACTCGTAAACATTGCTGATGAGAGTTCAATTGCTCTGGATAAGAATGTAGGCTTATCTAGTTAAGATGAGTATATAGCTGACCCTTGAACAACACAGGTTTAAACTACATGTGTCCACTTAAACACAAATTTTTTTCACTAATTATATTGCCAATTTTTTGAGATTTGTGACAATATTAAAACCCTTCAGATGGACTACACAGTCTAGAAATATCAAACAAATTAAGAAAATGTTTAAGTATGTTGTAATGCATAAAATATATGTAGATACTAGTCTATTTTATCATTTACCATTTGTCATTTATCATAAAATACACACAAATCTCTAATAAAAAGTTAAAAGGTATCAAAACTTACACAAACACTTATCATATGTGGCGCCATTCACAGTCAAGAGAAATGTAAACAAAGATGCAATATTAAATCACAACTGCAAAATATTAACTGTAGTACATACTTTACAATTGTAATAATTTTGCAGCTGATCTCTTATTGCTATTGTGGTGAGCTCAAGTGTTGCAAGTAACTGCTTAAAACACCGTGTAACACTAGTCATCTCCCATGACCAATTTTTCTCTCCAGTAAATTGTCCATTGCGGCAAAAAGTGATCTCTCACGGTTCTTGGGTGCTTTTCATTGTGTTTCATGCAGTACAGTAAACTTAAATAACAGCATGGGACACATGAAAAGTGCCCCTAGTGATGCTGTAAGTGTTCCCAAGAAGCAGAGAGAAATCATGTCAGTACAAGAAAAAGTTGAATTACTTGACCTTAGATTGAGATCTGCAGTTGTGGCTGCCCACCATTTCAGACAGACAATTCATCTTGTAAAGAGATGATATAAACTTACAGTATCGATAAATACATTACAGTATTGTAAATGTATTTTCTCTTTCTTCCTTATGCTTTTCTTCATAATATTTTCTTTTCTGTAGCCAACTTTATTGTAAGGATACAGTATATAATACATATAAGATACAAAATATGTGTTAATTGACTGTTTATATTATCTTCAGTAAGCCTTCTCTGATCAATGGTAGGCTATTAATAGTTAAATTTGGGGGGGGTCAAAAGTTATAAATGGATTTTTGACTGCACAGGAGGTCAGCTCCCTTAATCCCTATGTTGTTCAAGGGTCAACTGTACTCCTATTTTAAAACATAGCAATTGCACTCCTAGGTATATACGACAGAGAAACTTTGACATGTGTGTACCAGAAGACATGTATAAGAATGTTCTTGGAAGCATTATTTGTAATAGCAAAATTGGAAACAACATAAATGCCCACTGACAGAAAAAGGGATAAACATACCCAAAGGAATGCTATACAGCAGTGAAAATATCTGAAGTAACATGAATGAATCTTAAAGATATATTGAATAAAAAAGCAAGTCTAAAAAGAATATATACAGTATGATACTATTTCTACAATGCTTAAAAACAAGAAAATATATTGTTGAGAGGTACGTAAATATGGGGTAAGGCAAGAAAATGAGTAAGAAAGAAGTTCAAAAGAGTGGTTTTCTGGGTGGGAGCAGAGGTTGGAGGAGCACACACAGGAGCTTCGAGAGTTCTGGGTAGTTCCCCTTCTCAGTGTGTGTGGTGGATTCAAGAGTTATCTGTTTTATTACTAGGTTTCATAATCTACTTATGTATTAGATATGTTCTTATATTTGTATCAAATTTTTATATTAAGAAAAAGTACGCCAAAAATGTACCAAAATGCTATGTGATAAAAGGAAGTTGCAGCATATGTACAGTGATCCTACTGCACAAATTAAAGAAAGATCCTAATGTATAAATACTTAATATTGTTTATGGATACATATCTTTGTCAAAGTCATTTAAGAAATAGACTGGAAAAATATACCTAAATTTATGATAGTGGCTGTGCAAAGAAAAAGCACAGGGGTGAGGTGAAGTGGGGAGATGGGAGGAAATAGAGTTAGAGATGAGAAATGAAGCGGAGTTCAATTTTATTTCTAGTGTTTAATTTTTCTTATTTAAGAAAGGATGAAATCCTATCAGTTATCCTAGCTTAGTGCAAAGGGCTGAAATATACTGAGAAGCAGTGGTGCAAGGGACCAGAGTATAGCAGTACTGCCCTTTCTTCCCCCTTACCTACCAATCCTGAAGCTGGCAATGAGGCACAGGGTATATTCAGCCCAGATGACAATAAAGCTTTGGCAACCTGCCTCTTGTTGCCAGACAAGCTCACTCACTCAGATGAATAATAATACACATGGTTACGCCCTGAGCTATAATTAAACTCAATATGAATAGATAAATTTATCAGAAGGAAGAGCTTAGAAGTAAATTATAGGTTTATAGTTACAACAGTATTTCAAGGTAGATGAAGAAATTTAGTTAAAAAAATACGCATAGGAGAGTACACAGCTATGAAACAATGTGCACAAACACTTTTCAAACACAAAGATATAATTTCTCTGAGTCACTTTGAGGAATTTTTAAGATGAGCTTCCAAGAATGGTAACCACAGTTAGTTTTATAATACAGGCTAAATAAGGAGTCATCGAATAGTGTCATTGAGGAAGAGACTCAGAATTATAAAACAGGAGGTATCTCACTAAAGACGGCAGTGTCTGCAGATAATGTAAACTCAATTTGTGTCCACTCCAAGTTTTATTTGGCTCCGTCAGAACTCCAAAATTTACTGGTTCTTTGAAATCAGTCAGCCATCTAATAGTAGACTAAAATAACATAGCTAGTATTATTACTCTGAGTTGGTTTATACTGTTGAAGTATGCCTTTTTAAGAAATACTGAGCCGGCAGCAACAAACTACCTTGAAAACAGATTGTTGTTTTATAATGCAATATAAAATTAGTATTTCCAGATTGCGTTTTAGCAATCTGGACTCCTCTACCATTTTAGAAATGATATGTCTATCACCTGCAATCCGAAAGCTAACAGCAGTGGTTCTTGAACTATACAGCCCCACGCCCCACTCTCATTTGGATACATCCCAGTTGAGAACCCTTGGTATAAAAGTCCAGAACCTGTTGTATAATACAGTAGCCTTATGGTTACTGAGCACTTGAAATGTGGCTAGAGCAAATTGAGATGTGCTGTAAATGTGAAATATATACCAAATTTTGAAGACAATGCAAAGGAAAACAAGACATCTCATTAATAATAATTTTAATTTAATAATCACTTAATATTTATCTACTTAGTTATTTAATAATAAATAATTACATGTTGAAATGGCAATATTTGGGATACACTGGGATAAAAGTATATTAAAATAAACTTTTTTTTTTGCTTTTTAAAATGTACCTACTAGGCAATTTAAAATTACACGTGGCTCACATTATATTTCTATCCGACAGTACTGTTCTAGACTAGTGCTACCCCATAAAGCTTCTGTGATAATGGAAATATTCTAGTTCTGCTTACCTTTATTCAATATGGCAGCCGCTAGCCACATGTGGTCATTGGGCACTTGAAATAAGGTTGGTGAGATCAGAACTAAAATTTCATTTGATTTTAATGAATTTAAATTTAAATAGCTACATGTGGGGGGCTAGTGTCTACTGTATTGGATAGTTCCAGTCTAGAGGCCCATATTGACCAAAATTATTTTTAATATGTCAGAATTATTTAGATCTATTCAAAACAGAAGAATGGGCTTGTATATACTTTACTGAATCAAAGAAGTGAGAAGCAAATGCTGTAGACCGTTTTATATTTTTGACAATTACTTCTCCCTTAAATTGATCAAATAAAATAAAATTTGGTGCCAAAGGATGCCTGCAGTATAGAGAAGTGGTAAAGAACATAAATAGGCTCTAGAGTCTAACTTGCTCGTCTGAATCCTAGCCCTGCTATTTAGAACCTGTTATGACCCTGGGTAAATGTGTATTCCTTGTGTGTCTTAAGTTTCCTCATCAGCAAAATGGAGTAATTATTAGCATCAACCTTGTGAAGCAACTATAAATTTTTAGTAGTACTGCACTCATAGAACTTGAAAAATGGACCCTGTAAAAGCACAAATAGTAAGCTTCCAAATGTTAGCTGCTATTGTGGTTGCTACTGCATGTTGTGGATGATACAGAAGTTTACAAACACACTCAAAAGGTTAATTGTCTAGTAAATTTATAAAAAGAGTTTCAGGATCTTTGGACTAGAAAACAAACTACCAAGACCTGTATATTAAAAAAAATAATAATAATCCTTCAACCTAATCTTATAATGTATATTTAGATAGGCAGAACTTTGGAAATCATCCAAAATCCACAGCTGTTACTTTTAGGAAATCCAATTTGTCAATGAATAGAATGTTTATTTAACATCAGAATTTTGAGGTATGAGGTTATTTAGCACTGTTTTCCCACTTGCAGTATTCTTAAAATGATCCATTCTCTTAACAATATTATTTTAGATTTGATTTTTTAAATAAAAAAACCCAAAGCTAACATTCATAGTTAAATTTTAAAAGAAAATTAGATAAGTCTATTAAAATGCAAATATTCACAAATTACAAATTGGTTGAATGCTTAAGGTTGCTGCTGAAGAGAAATTCTGCTAGAGAATCATTGTTATGAACTATGTTCGGCTTCCCATGCTGCAGCCCCTATGTACAGCTGGAATACAACACACAAGGAAAATGATGAAAAGGACTAGGCCCTCACTGTCTTTATTTAAGATCATAAGATGCTTTAAATATATTGAATACTTTCAATGTGCTGTGCCATGGCTGTGACTCTAAGTGCTGTGTCTGCTACTCTTCCCCCAAACATTGACTTTGGAACAGTAAAGAGGAAGGATGTCTGGGCAAAGTTGGGATTCTGGCTCCACAGGAGTAGAGTATCTCTAATGTGCTATCACTTCTCACTCCATCTTTCTGTGCCTCAATCCCTTCAAAAGTAAAATGAGATAATAATGGTACCTGAATCAAAGAGTATTGGGAGGTTTAATGGTATTAATACAAATAAAATGCTTTGAACCTTGTTGAACATAGTAAATGCCCAATAAACATTAGTTATTTATATTAGTATAAATTTTGATTGTAAGGGATTATAATTTTGATGGCGTAACTAGAACAAATCAAACAGGAATGGGCTTTTTAAAATTAGTATTCATGGAATAGGTGAGCTAAAAAGAAAGTTTTAACTGCAGCTAACATTCATAGTTAGAAATTCAAGTATACCTCACAGCAAGAGAGAGCTGCTGTCTGTTAGTTTTATTACCCAGAGAGATTCTCTTAAAGTGTTGTGTGACTCACCAGGTAGGGAGGCATCTTGTCTGAAAAATAGGTGTTCAGTCTCTGCAGACCCAAATTAAACTTACTAAAGATGATCCTCAGGGAAGGGGACTGACCTGAAACTGATGTGGACAGGGTGGTGAGAAGATAGTACAAGGGGATTTTTCAGAAGCTCTAGCTTATATGTAAGACTCCATGGAACTGAATTTGTCTCTTCCAGTGGGCAGGCACATTGTTCACACTCAAATGATATACTGCACCTATGTCCAAAGTTCCTCTGGAAACTAGCTGTAGGAATACTGAGCTTCTGGCTTATAAAATAATAATGAATGTGTTTCCTCTAGTGTTTGTCTCCCTGTAATTTAGGAGTCTACTCCAATTCATTTGTCCTCTTCAATGATACCTCTTCTGTGTTTGCCTCCTTAGAAGTTCTATCCTCAGCCATCTTGTCTTCTCACCTCCATTGTGGGTATATCATTATCCACCTTTGATAATCTACCAAACAGGGACAGCATCTTTAATCTGGTCAGAAATCTGAGGGTCATCCTAGACTATGGCTTCCTTCTTTTCTCCTTTAAATTTTCTAAATCCTGTTGAATCTTATTTCATAGTACCTCTATAATCTGTCTTTTAGCTGTATCAATTCTCACTTAGGTTATGGCATCAGCATCCTCTATGGTTTCTCTGCCTACAGTCTTGCCTTCCTCCAATATATCCACCATGTTGCAGATAGGGCAATATTCAGAAACTCTTTTAGATGTGATCTTTTGTTTTTCTTATTCTCTGCCTTCTTCAAGATGAAGCCCAAATTTCTTGGTGGCATACAAAGTCTTTCACAAAGATTTAGTTCCCATTCACATTTCTGTCCTAATCCCTTGCCATCCCTTGCCACTCCCAGAGCTCTCCTCCAACTCTATTCTCTAATCATACTGGAATTTACCTGTAGAACGTCCAAGGGAGCTTGGCTCTTTGTTGTCTCCTGGCTTTTGCATAAGATGTCTATAGCTCTCATTATTCTATTTGACCTTTAGGTCTTCTTAGCTGCATCCTCCTCTAGGACATCTTCCCTAGCTCCTAAAGGCTGCACTAGGTTCTCCTTTGGAAGTGGTAATATTCTATACAAATGTTAGCATTATAAAAACAGAGATATGCATGGGACCTTTAATACTGAGGAAAGAAGAAGTATTAAACAACAGCATAATGTGAATCACAGGAAAAAAGAACTCTACCCTGATAGTGAAAAGGCATCCGCTATGCCCAAGACAATGTTGAGAAACAGGCCAGTTGTGTACTGTCTGAGAGGTCAAATTAAGAATAGTGTTTCATAAACTCCTGAGGTTCCCTATATGTATATATATTTTTTGAGATAGAGTCTCACTCTGTCACCCTGGCTAGAGTGCAGTAGCATCATCATAGCTCACTGCAACCTCAAACTCCTCAAGCAATCCTCCTGACTCAAGCAATCCTCCTGACTCAGCCTCCCAAGTATTTGCGACTACAAGGGCACATCGCCATGGCTGGCTAATTTTTTCTATTTTTTGTAGAGGCGGGGTCTTGCTCTTGCTCAGGCTGGTCTCAAATTCTCAAGCTCAAAGGACTGGCCTGCCTCAGCCCCCCAGAGTTCTAGGATTACAGGCGTGAGCCACTGTGCCCAGCCTCCTACATTTGTATTGAGTAATTAAAAAACAAAGACTACCAAAACATCTCAGGAAGTTAGGACATAATAGCACAGATAGAAAAGATCCATCTCATATACTGAACTCCAAGCAGAACTGGATTGTTAATCTTTTATCTTTCATGAGCCTTCTTTCTAGTCCTTAAGTGTCTGGTCCTAATTTTCCTGAAGTATTCCAAGAAAAATAATTATCTTACATTTTTTGACAATGAGCGCTTAACGAACGAGAAGGATATTTACCCTCAATCATACTTTCCAGATCTGAGATATAAAGATGAGGAAAAAAATGATTTTAGTCGGCTATAGTTACCTTTCACCAAATCTTAAAGTTACTACTGTTAATCTACTTTGTCTGTATCCTTTGTTAACACTGACATTGTTAGCAACTTAGCAGAGAGGAAGAAACAGGAGGAAAAGAGGATTTTAAACAAAAAAATAACTACTTCTTAATAATCATAGTATTTCCTTTCCCCAGGGTAGTAGCTAGTAAGATAGCATGCTTAGTGAGTAAACTAGCCCTCTGTAAGTCATTGAGAAAGGAAGACTCTCTCAGTAAGTTCATGACATCCCTAGACTTCCCTGCCTCTTTTTGTGTTACCTGTGCATTTAATTCTCTCAATGTGTAATATACTGCAGTGAGTGTATGACTATGCAACAGACTTGAAATTTTAAGAGACATAACTACATAAAGTAGTGAGCAGAGAGAAGCAGAGAAACTGGGAAGCAGGAAGACTATAGGGAAACTTCCTTTTCCTTTTAAGACACATTTTTATAATACACATGCACTTGTAAGCACAAAGACAAGCCACAGAGTCAAACAGGTTATAATTAGAAGAACTTTGGAAACCATCTAGTTCAACTTTTTCATAACACAGAAGCATGCATTAGAACTGGACTGGAAGTCCACTGAGTTGGACAAATGGCATAAAGTCAATCAGAATTACTTAAAATACTGAATTATAAAATTTTTAATACTTAGTTGAAAGGACCCTAGAAATGAGTTAATTGAGTGGATCACAACCTTTTCTTTTTTCCTTTCCAATATACCTTCCTCTCCTTGCAGTAAAAATGACCCACCTCAGCAGTGATTCTCAGTATGTATATGGGGTAAGAGAAAAGGAAGGATCAATTAGAAAAAATGAAAAGGCTCCTCCCCCTTCCCCACTAAGATTCATTTCTACCCAAAGCCCTCATTTCAAAGGTTATAATATTAGGGGCCAGCAAGGTGAAGTGCTTTGTCCAAGGCCACACCCAGAGAACAAAACCTGAGCCTCTAATTCTAAAGCGGAGCTCCTATTCTGTCGCAACTCCTGCCAATTTAGATATAAAGGCTGTAGTAAAAAAAAAAAACAAAAAAAAAACTGCGTTGTTACCATTATGATAAACTGCCTGGCTGATGATAGCAGACTAGAGCTCAAGACCAACATCTGGATATATTCTTTTTTTTTTTTTTTTTTTTTGAGACATATTCTTGCTCTGTCACCCTGGCTACAGTGCAGTGGTGTCCTCATGGCTCACAGCAACCTCAAACTCCTGGGCTCAAGTAATCCTCCTGCCTCAGCCTCCAGAACAGCTGAGACTACAGGCATGCGCTATCATGTCTGGCTAATTTTTCTATTTTTTGTAGAGATGGGGTCTCACTCTTGCTCAGGCTGGTCTCAAACTCCTGACCTCAAGTGATCCTCTCACCTTGGCCTCCTAGAGTGCCAGGATTACAGGCGTGAGCCACCATGCCTGGCCTGGATATATTCTTTAACCTTTTCATTCTGGGCATGTTTTAAAGATTTGTTAAACAGACATTTTTATCTCAGCTACCAAATTCTTTTTGCAGTTTTTCAAACTAGAAACTCAATGGCCATCGTTGAACCACTCTCTTCATTTCTTTGGCAAACCTACCACACTTCTTCCTGTAATAGTGCTTTTCTTGCCCACCTCCTGACCTAACTTGTGCTTTGAAACTCTATTTTGTGTGAGAAATGAAAGGCCTCAAGGTACTCAGGGCTTCCAGAAATAGCCTCTCTTATCTGTACTGTGAGAACACTTTTGGCATGTGAGATAGCCAATGTAGCAAGTAATGTTTCTTTATTATTTATTTTTTTCCCTCCACACATGTGTTAGACAGGAAGACTGTAGAGCTTTAACATGTCTACTGATCTTATCTGCAGTGTAAACAAGCTTTTGAAAAGAGTGCAAACCACTGTTGACCCTACACAGCTTTTAGGAAGCCAAATCCCTTCTCAAAAATTTTCAATTCTCAAAAATGTTACCCCATGCATAGATGACAGAATATGAGAGAGAGAGAGAGAGAGAGAGAGAGAGAGAATGAATATTTTTTTCAAGCTTGGAAGAAAGGCCTGTAGGGGAAGAAAGGTGGTAGGTGGCTAAAATAGATCCTATAGGCTGGGCACAGTGACTCACACCTATAATCCCAGCACTTTGGGAGGCAGAGGAGGGAGGATCACTTGAGGCCAGGAGTTCGAGACCAGCCTGTGCAATGCAGCGAGACCAAACCTCTACAAAAAATAAAAAATTAGCCAGGCATGGTGGCATCTGCCTGTAGTCCCAGCTACTCAGGAGGCTGAAGCAGGCGGATTGCTTGAACCTATAAGTTGAAGGTTACAATGAGCTCTAACCCAGGCAACAGAGCAAGACCCTGTAAATAATCCAGCAGTAAAAATACTGATTGATTTCCAACAAGAGGTGATGTTTAGCAGACTTAACACACAAGTTCCCTATGATTACTCCAGGAAATCAAGATCCCCAGAGGGCCAAAATACTGTAGGGGTGCTGAGGCTTATTTTCAATAATTACCCACCTTTTCCTCATTGGCTATTATGTGTAAGGTACTGTATTGAGATCTAGGCAAGATAAAGAATAGTCCTGATCCCCGAGAGGCTTCCTATCTGGGAAACAAGATAAAAGGCAAGATGTATTTGTTCCACAGGATTCATAATCAAGATGCTACGGTAATCCTGCAAAAAGAATGATTTCATTTCCTGGTGGGTGGGCTGCTTTACCCTGTCTTACACCACAGCAGTATCATATCTCATTTCAGCAGTGACCAGTGAAGAAGAAACATTAGAGTCTCAGAGTGAGCATATGGTTTGAACAAGTCCCACAGGTGGTTCTGACACAAACTGCACCTCCTCTAGGGAAAGGCTTCATAAAAGGGCTGGCAATTAAGCTGGACTGGGAAGGTAAAGTACATTTCAATACGTACAGGAAGATGGGGCATAACAGGTTTAAGTCACCTCATGGAAAAAAAGCAGGGAGGAAGAAAGTGGGTGTTCCGTCGAGAGAACAGCAAATTATTATATACCAGCATGGCCGAGGTGAGATAGTGTATGGCCTTACATGCCATGAAAAGGAACTGGAAATGTCTTCTGGAACTGTGGTTTTCAAATTTGTTGCTCCCAGGAGCTGCAAAGCTCCACTGAGGTCTCTTGTGGTCACTAAGCTCTCTGCTACCTCTCCACCTGAGATTCAGCCAGAGAAACTCCACTGTGTACATGTGTATTGTCGACACATGATTTCTTTGAATGTTCCTTGAATAAAGGGAGTCCAATGCTTAAAAGAGCTTGAACTGCTTCTGGAACTCCTCCACCCCACAAAAAGCCTAGATCTGAACAAATGAATCAGAATCTAATGAGCACCTGGAACCACTGCAAGAGAACCACTATCTCACACTACGCAGTCACTGATGGCCTCGAAGTATGGTCCAGAGAGCAGCAGCATTAGGCAAACATACTGAACCCACTGAATATTTTTAACAAGATCTTCAGATGATTGGTGTGTACACTGAAGGTTGACAGGCACTGATGGAAGGTTCTAAGTAGGGAGCACACAATGAAATCCATATGATATAATAAGATCCACCATTTACTGAACATCTTCTATGTGCCAGACATTGTGCCAGGTACTCTTCATACCATTCTGAGCCTGTTTTCTTATTTGTAAAAAGGGAAACATTTTTACCTTGTGAGGGTGCCATAAGAAGTAGACATTTTATACTTATATACATACAGTGTCAAGTGTAGTGCCTGGCCAAGAGTGGGTCCTTTAAAAATGATAAATATTACAATTAATATATATTCCTTCAAATTACTGCCACCCTGCAAACCTAAATGTTGCCTAAAATTAAAGCTCAAAGAAGTTCAATGGCTTGGCAACAGTTACACAGTAAACAATGAAACTGAATTTCAAACCTACACTGAGGTTCTCTTCTTTCCCACACACCAGTCTGATAGCAAGGCTTAGTGCAAACCGGAAGCAGGAGAAACATAAGACCGTGATAGCACTGATAATAAACTAAATGGTGTCAGCATTAGTTTGCTATATTTCTATTTAGGTGACGAGAATTGGCTAAAATTACAAACAAATGCCAATAAAAAGCAGATTAGAGTTATTATGGTCTGAAGAAAACACGTATGTCTTATCATCTAAATACTTAGCAATTTAGCAGTATTTATATAATAATATTAAGTTATTTATTTAGCAATTTATTTAACAACATTTAATCTCTGGATAGGTTTATAGAGTTGGTTGGCAAAGCATTTTCACACGCATCATCTTCTTTAACCTTCACCACAACTGTGTGAGAATAAGATTACTATTCTCAAATAAAATTGCTCCACTTTTTTCCTCCTTAAACCCCTATTTAATTTCATAAACCTGGATTTCCTAATATCTTCTAGTGGTTTTCATGAAAGAATAAGGCTTTGTGTTTAGAAAAAAAAAATCCAGGTACTCAGTGACATGCACGGATTTCACCTATCCTTCCTTCTTCCCTTCAGCCCATTAGCTAAGATCAGGAAGACAGATGGGCTTTTGGTCAAAGAGGGTCAAGAACAGGGCAGGCGGCATGGCATAGGTTTAGCTACCTTATCTGTTCCATGGAAAGGGATGGAAGGCACTTAAGTGAGCTCTGAGCTCTGGGAGGTCTTGGTGGAAGTGCTGGAAATGAGTTTTTAGGAGATCAGTCACATAGACTGGTAGAAAGAGGGAATGGATAACCAAGTAGAAGACTAAGAAGTGTACCTTTCAGCTTTTGGTATATTCACAAAATCTATTTTCCTTGATAAAATGAATTATTTTTCCTCCACATCAATTGTGGTGAGTATTTCTATTAGGAATTCTCTTCAGAGTCTACAAAATTGCTCATTCTATGGCTACAAATACACATTTTCAAAGGTAAGCAAATGAAACGCTCTAGAAATATTTTGTCCCTCACAATGCTCACAAGAGTGGAGTTACGACAGCACTTTCACATTATGTCATAGTCCAGCACTCACCTGCTCAGTTGTCTAACAATGGTCCAGTATGCCCTGGTTTTCATGTGAGATGTTGCAGTATGCCCTTGTAAAACATTTATAGAAGTGACTTCTAGGCCGGGCATGGTGGGAGGATCGTGGAGTTACGACAGCACTTTCACATTATGTCATAGTCCAGCACTCACCTGCTCAGTTGTCTAACAATGGTCCAGTATGCCCTGGTTTTCATGTGAGATGTTGCAGTATGCCCTTGTAAAACATTTATAGAAGTGACTTCTAGGCCGGGCATGGTGGGAGGATCACTTGAGCTCAGGAGTTTGAGACCATCTTGAGCAAGAGTGAGACCCCGTTTCTACTAAGAATAGAAAAAATAATAGCCAGGTGGGTGGCGCTTGCCTATAGTCTCAGCTACTTGGGATACTGAGGCAGGCGGATCACTCTAGCCCAGTAGTTTGAGGTATAGCGAGCTATGATGATGCCACTGCACTCTATCCCAGGACAGACTGTCTCAAAAAAAAAAAAAAAAAAAAAAAGTGACTTCTAGCACTCAACTTAGTAATTTAATATTATACAAAGTTCATTAGTCATGGTAGCTACATCAATTTTCTACAGTAGCTATTATTGCCTTTTAGATTTCAGCTATTGCCTTCTCTCTTTTGTAAGCAAAACAAACACATATTTTATAGAAGATCGGCTATTTAAGAACCACCAATCTGTAGTATCCCTTAATAATTCCTGTCGACGTGGGCTATCTTTGAGGGATTTAGTGGTTTTTGCTTTGGCAGTGCTGCAATGGTGGAAATAACTAATGCTGCCCATCCCCATCTTACAGCGTCTGCTAACATGTTGGTTTGTTGGCTGCCAAGCAGATTTAATTTATCCACTTCTCAGTTTGCATTAACCTTTGCATAATAAAGCACAGCTGAGGCTGCTGTAAGATGCAAACCAAGGAATGAATAATTAAAAACACCTTCTCAGCCTTGGAAAAACCAATCCCTAACCATTAGAGGAGCTTTAATTGTCACTGAACTAAACATTAAAAAGGCTAATTGTACTCTTTATAAACTGAAATAAATGCAAAGGACATAGTGTGACTACAACATATGTAGCATATGAAAAGCAAAGCTCTGAAAGCACCAAGTAATTAGTTCAAATGAAAAAGGGTAGCTTGATTTTTAAACAATTTCCTTCTAAAGATAGGTACTCACTATCTACATTCAGAAAAAATTGCTACTACTTATAAAAAGCTATTATTCATTTGATACAGGTGGACTGGCTAGAGTAGCATTTGAAAGGACAGAAATGTTAAAGTTGAAACAAAAGGTTGAAAATAGAATATATTACAGAAAAACCCTATCTTTTTTCAATCTGTCAATGCTTACACCAGTTAGGCTGCTTCTTTGCTTTGATGGATTTAATTTTTCTTTGGAAAGATCAAAACTCAAATCCAAATCTGTCATATTCATGTGTTAAGATCACAAAAGTGACTGATATTTCATATACTTGCTAAAATGTGGTTAGTATTTAATATCATTTTCAAACCAAAGAGTAACCTATTTATCTGAATAATTAAAAACAATCAATTATCTGTTTGTAACCTCCAACAAAAAGCAGCAGATCCCCCTAAATCAAGGACGGCAGTTTCAGTCACTAGTGACTTTAAAGTATTTCTTTAATTTTTCCTCCACTGGAAGTTTTTTCTAATGCTTAAGTTTTATTTTCTTTTGCTAAATTTAAGGCCTTTTCTTCTACTTCTGTAGAAGCCACTTTGTTCATGCCCTTCTGATAACCTTTGATTTACTGGAAAGTTAGGAGGTAGAAATCTTTTTTCTGTACTAAGCAATTTTATGGTTTTTAAAATGGTTTTTATTTTCCTTTTTTATGCTTTTCTTGGTTCTTTGGATCTTCTCCCATTTTTTGTATACCTAACTTAAAGATGACTCTCTGAACGTAAGAGGTAAAAGGATGACCAAATGATAACAGAACTGGATTTACTATTTTAGTAGAGACCGGCTTCTCATCTAGAGGAACAGAAATATTATTTTTGTTCTTGCAGGTTATATTGTTAGTATTTTCCTGTTTCACATCAGTTTTTGATGTGAGAATACAAGTAAGAAAACTTAACTGCTGATTTATACTGAACTTGTTCCCCACTGGGACCTGGAAATCTTTCTGTTCTATTTGTCACCACTGGATACAGTTGTTCCCATTTCTCCTTTCTTTTGAACATTACTATGCTTTTACTTCATCCTCTAATTGTCACATATTTGTTTAAATTTCCTTTGGTGGTCTCTCCATTGCCATTTTCTTGGAGTTAGCCACTTTGTAACACTTGGTTTCATTCCCACCCAGCAAAATAAATGATCTCTACCCCTGGTTTTGCACAGGCCATGACTTCTACCTCTACTACGGCACTTATCCCAGGTTATGTTGTTGTCTGTCTTTTACAGACTGGGAGTCCCTTGAAGGCAGCACTTTCTCTTATTCATCTTTGCCTCCTGGGTAGCTATAGTGGTGTCTGGAATACAACGGATACTCAAAGAACATATTTTGAGTGGATCTGTGAATTCACAAAGAACCTATACTTGTAACACTGACAAAAAGTGCTGAGGACAGAGTAAGCACTGAATAAATGTACGATTAACTGTCTTTTATGGGGGGAGGGTATTTTTAAAAATAACCTTTTTATTTTGAAACTTTTAGATTTACAGAAACACTGCAAAGATAGTACAGAGTGCTCATATACCTTACACCCAATTTCCCCTATTATAAACATCTTACATTAGTATAGCACATTTGTCACAATTAATGATTAACTAAAGTCCACATTTCATTGAGATTTTCTTAGTTTTTATTTAATGTAATTTTTCTGTTCCAGGATCTCATCCGGGATGCCATACATTTAGTAGTCATGTGTCCTTAGGTTCCTTTCTCTTTTTTTTTTTTTTTTTTTTTGAGACAGAGTCTTACTCTGTTGCCCAGGCTAGAGTGCCATGGCATCTGCGTAGCTCATGGCAACCTCAAACTCTTGGGCTCAAGCGATCCTCCTGCCTCAGCCTCCCAGGTAGCTGGGACTACAGGCATGTGCCCCCATGCCCGGCTAATTTTTTTCTATATATTTTTTTAGCTGCCCGATTAATTTCTTTATATTTTTTTTTGGTAGAGACAGGGTCTCGCTCTTGCTCAGGCTGGTCTCGAACTGCTGAGCACAAATGATCCACCCGGCTCGGCCTCCCAGAGTGCTAGGATTACAGGCGTGAGCCACCGCGCCCGGCCGCTTAGACTCCTTTCTTTAAAAAAAAGAATAATAAAATAACTTAGGTTGAGAAATGAGTGAGGGGTTTACAGAAATGCTTTGTAGTATCTTAGCAACTTTTCTGTAAATCTAAAGTTATTTCAAAATAAAAGGTTAATTTAAAAAATTGATACTGAGAATGACAATGTCTTTCTTGAGACTCCTTTAAAGAAAATTCCTAAATGTACAACTATATTCCTATATGCAGTTCCTATGTGGACAGTATGTTTAAAGTTTAAATAAAAGTGTATGATCACTCATTCATCTCCCAACATGGAGATTTTCCCCAAATACTTCGAAAGGTTTTACATTAGCTATATCCTAGTTCTATTAATGACATTGGTAATGTAATAGTGCTCATCAACAGTATTATTAAATAGTAAAATATCAAAATTTATAATTACTTGTTTTGGGGTAAGGAGAATGACAGGTATGGGGAGAGATTGAGGGTGGGGACATTTCAACTAGATCTGTTCACACTCCAGTTAAATTGTCCAAATTCAGTTTGCTTGATCCTTTGCTCCCCGAGCCCGCAATTCCTTAGTTTTTAAAAAAATTTTACTAAGCTGAGTGAAAATGGATATACAGTAAAAGTTAGTTGGGATGCCAATAACTACTTTCCAGTATACTAGGTCATGATATTTTAGGAACTCAAAATACCTTCCTAAACCCACCTCCCCTTTATCCAAAGACTATGGAGGAGTTGTGTCATTTAAGATTTTGTCTGAAGCAAATGTGTCAGTTGAATACTCAAAAGAAATAATATAAAACCCCTAAATATAGTTAAGGTTTGGTCAATGGTCACTTATCAATTCTGTAGGCCATGCCACAGTCCAAAGTGTTCATTCCTGTAACTTTCTGTAAGTAAGCAGCACAGAACCAATCACCATCACCACCATAGCTCCAATACAGTAACATCGGTGATAGTTGCTAAAACCACTTTTTTTTTTTTCTTGAGACAGAGTCTCGCTCTCTTGCCCTGGCTGGAGTGCAGTGGTGTCATCATCCTAGCTCACAGCAACCTTAAACTCCTGGGCTCAGGCGATCCTTCTGCCTCTGCTTTCCCCGTAGCTGTAACTACAGGCGTGTGCCATCACACCCGGCTAATTTTTCTATTTTTTGTAGAGACGGGGTCTCGCTGTTGCTTAGGCTAGTCTCGAACTCCTAACCTCAAGTGATCCTCCCACCTCTGTCTACCAGAGTGCTAGGATTACGGGCGTAAGCCACCATGCCTGGCCTAAAAACCACTTCTTAATATTGCAGTCCCAAAGTCCCTCTTTTCCTTGTCATACTTGCCCATCAAATTTCTGCCAATGAAGATCAATACAGAATGGAAACTGGTAAGAATGATACGATTTGAGAAGAAACCTGAGAAAGAATTGGGATTGACTGAGCAAATGTTACTCCAGCATTCCTGAATTTTGACCGTTTATCCCTTCACCAAGTGTTGGGGCTATACACATAGGGAAATAGCGAAGAAAAGAAACGAAGAGAGAAATGAGGAGACAAAAGGAAGAAAAGATACAGAAAAGAAAGTAGGGGTAAAACATAGCTGTTCAGGTCCACTGAAATGTGGTAGGATAGATTTGTAATCTAATATATTTTTAAAAGCTTGCAGAATTGAATATTTTTATCCTACTTCAGTTTAAGCCATGATGAATACACAATCTAATTTTGTTTAGATAAAATGTATTTTATAATACACATAAAAGGAAACAAGCTGTTCAACAACCACCATCTGAAGCTGGGCAGGGCTGCAGGGTAGAGGCAAAAATGATTGAAAATTATCTAATTATAAGATTCTCATTTTACTCAATGGACCCCAAAGCAGAGAACATTAGCTTCACATATGTTTCTGAAAAATTAGTACATATAACTAGCAAACTGCTAGCTAAAATAATAAAGAAAGAGACATTAACGATGCTGTTTTGCAGGAATGCATGACTTCCTCTGACTACCCTCCACCAGAAAATTCAGAGGCTTTTGTCCCAAGCAAGTCAGTCACTCATCCTCACTTCTGAGTCCAACTACTGCCAGGGGAATGCCCTGTTCCACATGGAGTTGTAGTGGTGAAATTTACCATATCCAACTGTACTACTCATGGATATATACATGCTACCTACAATTTCCCTTATGTTGTTTGATGAATATTCTTCGGTTTCAAGGGGACTTTTTCATCAGGAGTGCTATCTTCATGAATTTAAAAGAATAAAGTATATTATAAGGCTTTGGTCCTTTTAATCCCCTCTCCCCCAAGAAAAAAACAAGACCCCAAACTGGTGGATCAGTATAGAATCTAAGAACTGTCAGGGCCTGGCATGGTGGCTCACACCTGCAATGTTACAACTTTGGGAGGCCCAGGTGGGAGGAACTCTTGAGGCCAGTCATTTGAGACCAGCCTGGGCTATAGCAAGACAGCGAGACCTCATCTCTACCAAAAACAAAAAAAAAACAAACAAAAGTCAGGTAGCATACGCCTATAGTCCCAGTTACTCAGAGGTTGAAGCAGGAGGATTGTTTGAGCCCAGGAGTTTGATGTTACAGTGAGCTATGATGACACCATTGCACTCTAGCCCAGGCAACAAAGTGAGACCTTGTCTCGAAAAAAAAAAAGAAAGAAAAAAAGAAAAAACAAAGCAAAAAACCTGTCATTTACAATCTCATTTAACAAACATGGAGTTACTAAAACATCTTCATCAGATTTGATTTACATTTAAATGCAAACCTATGGTTTGTTGTACCAAGATTTCTTTTTAAAAAAGATATTTCACTTTTTAATAATAGGAAGAAATCCTAAAAATATGCTTAGTAAAAAGAAAAAAGATAAAAAAATGAAAGCAATTTACTTGTTCATTTACTCATGTATTCAACAAATACATTCTAACACCCTTCTATGTGTTGGGCACTGTTCTGTGTGCTGTGGTTTTAGCAGTGAACAAATCCAAAGTTCTTCATTTCTAGTGAAGGGAAGATAACATTATGTAAATAAACACATATATATGTTTATTATATATATACAAAATTTCTCATGGTGAGAAATGATGAATGATAAAACAAAGTTGGTAAAGGTAGTGGTTTCAAATTATTTTTAATAATAAACCCCCTAAACACATATGTAGTACACATTTAGCTATTACTTTGTGATATTACTTCCACAAGTTGCATTTTTCCATTCCAAAAGGAATCATATAAAAGCTCCTAAAAATGCATTAGCACATGATAAATTGCTTTCTCTGTGAAGTGTAACAGTATTTAGTTGTATATTCACAGCTGGCTAGGGATTTGCAAAACATCAAGAGAAATTCTGTCCTAATTCTTATAAGAGTTCTTTCTATTTTAGGCTAACAATTTATTCACTACAAACACAATTACACTGTTTATGACCAGAGCATGCTAAGTATTCACGACGTAAATTTTTAAAATGATAATTTAGTTAATAATCACATCTCTTTAGTTCAGCAGAATGTTAAGATAAAGACAGAGAATATTTTCAGTAAAAGAAACAATAAGAAATTTAACTCAAGCTTGCAGAGTTAAAACAACACTACAACTGAAATACTAAACTCTGGGACTCATCAGTTAAAATGTTGGTACAAACCCAATTTGCTTTTTCCTGTTTTATATATGATGTGGATAGCAGCAACTCAGATGACAGTTTTTATAATACACAGAAGTAACAAATAATAGTTTATTAAACACTGAATGAACATGGTAGAATTGAAAATCAAACCATTTAGATTCATGAAATTTAAATTGTAAGTCAATATCTTTTAGTGGTGTTCTACTGCCAATCTCTGTTCTTAAAAACTTATTTATTTTAAATTTTTTTTTGAGATGAGGTCGTGCCATATTGCCCAGGTTGGCCTTCAACTCCTAGGATCAAGCTATTCTCCATTTCTGAGTACCGGAGACTAAACCCAACCAGCTGCCAATTTCATAAATCTTAGGGTATGTTATATTCAATGTCTATGCCCACGGAAGCAGTATCAATGTTAAGAAAATATCCACAGGTTATCAAAGTACCAACTATATTTCTTAAGTTTCAAAAACAATGGCAATGACAAAAACCTCAGGAACAGGTGGTAATCCTACTCCTTATTAGTAGACAGAAAGGCAAACCGATATTGATAAATATTGGATAAAGGAACAAAAATCAACTTTACAAAGCAAATTTGCTTGCTGGGTCCCTCAGGCAACACAGAAGACAATATGGAAAAGGGTGGAAGAGGCAATTGAGCTTTAAACACTTTATACTATTAAACATTATTATAAAATAGATTATAACTCATATAGTGACTGAAAAGGAATCTTTGGTATTCCCTGCTTTTGCCTGGATTGGTAGTAGCCCATTTCCAAATCCCAGTATGTCGCCACAAACTAAGCGACTCCTTTAATTTTAAATTTACAAACTTATTCAAATGGCAGATGAGAGGTCAATTTATGCTTTTAACTTCTCTGTGTAAAAATGTTTAACTTGGGGCCAGGCATAGTGGCTCATGCCTGTAATCCCAGTTACTCAGGAGGCTGAGGCAAGAGAATCACTTGAACTCAGGAGTATGAGACCAGCCTGGGCAACATAGCAAGACCCTGTCTCTATAAAAAATAATTAGCCGGGCATGGTGGTACATGCCTATAGCCTAGCTACTCAGGATGCAGAGGTGGGTGGGAGGTTACTTGAGCCCAGAAGTTCTAGGCTGCAGTGAGCTATGATTGTGCCACTGCACTCCAGCCTGGGTGACAGAGTGAGAAGCTATCTCTAAAAAAAATAGAAGAAATAAAAAGGGGCCGGGCACGGTGGCTCACACCTGTAATCCTAGCACTCTGGGAGGCCAAGGCGGGCGGATCGTTCTGAGCTCAGGAGTTCGAGACCAGCCTGAGCAAGAGCGAGACCCTGTCTCTACCAAAAACAGAAAGAAATTAATTGGACAGCTAAAAAAATATATAGAAAAAATTAGCCGGGCATGGTGGCACATGCCTGTAGTCCCAGCTACTTGGGAGGCTGAGATAGTAGGATTGCTTGAGCCCAGGAGTTTGAGGTTGCTGTGAGCTAGGCTGACGCCATGGCACTTGCCCCAGGCAAGAGAGTGAGACTCTGTCTCAAAAAAAAAAAAAGAAAGAAAGAAAAAGGTTCAACTTGCTACAGACACATTATGAGTATTCACAGGTTCACCCATAATGCTCTGCTTGCCAACTTAATGGACTTGTATGGTCATTATGGTAAGCAGCAATAGACGAGGAAAGTCTATTTTTCAACAGTTATGATATTATGACATATTAATATATTTCCCTTAGAATAATCAGATATCAATATTCTTCCTTTTACTACAACAGTTTCAATGTTAGAAAAAAATTAAAGACCTGCTAATATTTGTCAGCTTGGCTCCGATGAATTTCAAAGAAAGTTGTATGTCTTACTGAGAAATCTAGAATAAAACAACTGAGATCTATTTCCCTTTCATGGTTAATCATGCTTAAAATATAAACTCTACCAAACTTTCATTTGGCCAATTCCTGCTCCTCCATAACTTCCAACTGATCTAGGTTTTGATTTTATCGATTAGAATCACAAAAAATGCATTGTACTCAATTTAACTATGTTGCATATCAATAATACAGTTATAAATACAGAACAAGAGAAATAAATTAAAAGAAGAACTGAAAAGTGAATGGGATACTCAATTCCTAAGAATGTTACCAAGGACTTCAATTAGAAAAATGGTTTCAGACACCAAAGCTCTGAGACAGGCTTAATGACCAGAGAGTAGAAACAGAGAGACTAGAAGCATACCAAGAACAGGAAAATCTAGATGAGACCCTGTTAGGTTTGACTGGTCTTTCTGATGTTATAACAAATATCAAGAGGGCTTGAAAAGCATAATTTCTCTGAGCAAAGCAGTGGTGTGTAGGCTGCTCATCACATACCCCTGATGATTAAGTAAAGGAGAGAGATGTAGGGGAAACGAAGGTAATTATCTCAAGTTTACTCCTAAGTAGAAACCTTATGGGAAGGAGAGATGACAGGCTGATACAGACCAGAATGGGGCCAAACAGAGGAAAAGACACTGAACAGTGCATCCAGGCTCGACTTACACTAATTCTCTTACACCAATAAGCTGTAAGAGAATATCCAAAGAATATATGGACTGGGTAGTGTCAGAGAGGTTTTAAGCATATTACTCCCTTTCTGTCAAATTACTGTCATTATCTATAAACATTAAAATTCTATGTCCTTCTACATATAAGTACAAAGGTAGATTTAAAAGCAATCTGTATCCATGGTGTGATACATAACCACCATGTTAATTGGAATTTTAAGCATTACGTTTAAAAACAAAAAAAGGGAAGATAATGTTTTACATTCACAATTTGCCCACCAGATACATTTCTTTGTCTTCTGAGGTTTAACCAACAGTTCTTAGGTAAAATTTAAGTACAAATATGTTTATATCATAAAGGTCATTTTTTTGTTTCTCATTTATTCATTTTAATTGATTTGAAGTCACTATAACCAGATGCATGAGGTAAAGAAATTTATACATACCCATAGGAGAAAAAGGAAATGAAAATCTTTTCCTGGGCTTTAACAAGAAAAAATGTTAGGGAATTCAGAAATTTTCCTAAGAATTTTCACAGAATTACTAAAGGTAAGATTTTTTTCACACATTTAAAACTTTGGAAAATAGTTGTTTCTTTACAAAAGCTCACTACATTAGAAAATGAATATTCTACTTATTTCACAGGTCCAAGGAAGTTTAATAATTATTTAGTTTTTCAGAGGGCTGGAATCTTACTCACAAGGTAGAACTGTAAGATCCCAAAGACTGGCTGTGTCCTAGCTTGAGTTCTCCTGTAGTAAAGAAAGTAAAATGTTTCCATTAAAACCAAACAGGGCGCATTAATTCATCCATCAAAAGAAATCTGCAGGTGCTAGGTCCTGGGGACACAATGGTAAGACACAGCTGGGACTCTCATGCAGTTCAACATCTACTGGGTGGAGGCAAATTAAGGGGCCGTCACAATGCACTATGAGAAGTCTATCTGTAATAGGGAGTGTTTCTGGAAGCAGAGAGGAAAGGCTCCTCAACCCCATCATGAGGTTTGAGATCTGAAAGATTCAAAGAAGTTATCTACCCAGGAATTAAGGGGAGAGTGGAGTGGAAGACGTGTGGTGAGAAGGGCAGGTAGGAGTAAAGCATAGGCAAATCCTGGGAGGCAAAAGAGAAGGGCAAGTTTCTTTCAGAAATCTAAAAGGACTGTGTGATACTGGGCCAAACGGTGAGGCTGGAGAGGTAAGCAGGGCCAGACCAAAAAAGCACCTTTCATGCAGTGCTAAGGTGGACTTATCCTGAGGACAATGGAACCTCTGATGGGTTTTGAAAAGAGAAGTGAACACGAACAGATTTTCATGTTAAAAAGATCACTCCCACAGCAGTGAGGAAGGGACTGAGACTGGGGACATGAGATTAGTTAGCAGGTTTTACAGTAACGGGGTGTAAGATGATGGTAGTAATAGGGTCATGGAAAGAATTCAGTGAATCTCAGAGTTGAGACACAAAAGAAACATGCTGAGTGTGAAGGGTCTGTAGGATATTCAGATACAGCTGCCAGCTGGGTGTGAAATCCAGGTGGAAGGGCTGTGTTGCAGAGATTTGTGAGTCAACAGTACACAGAGGGGGCTTTAGAGCTCCAGGAGTGGATTAGGTTATGACAGAGCCAGCAGTGCAAAAGGAGAGAAGTTAGGGTGGAGTTTTGAGAAACACTCATTGACACTTAAAGGTATGGGCAAAAGATAAGGAGACCGAGAAAGAGCAACCAGACAAGAGGAAATTCAGGGGCTTGTGGTATGACAGAGGCCGAGAGGGGGGAGAGCACTTCAACTGGGAGAATGTGGGAAACGGTGTTGCATATTGCAGAATGGTGAAGGAAAACATGGAGAAAAGGTCCACCGTTTTCAGTGAAACTGAATTAGTGACTTTGAGAAGAGCAGCCTAAGTGAAATGCTTGGCACTGGTTGTGGATTAAGGAATCAAAAAGAGATTAAAGGAGAGACAATGTGTTTCTCTTTCTAGAAGTCTGGATGCGAAGAGGCAGAGAGGAATGTAGACTGAGGAGAGGACGAGGGGATGGGATACAAAGTGCACAAACAGGAGGGAGGATAAACCACAGACAGAAGCACTGACACCTGCTGAGACAGGAAGGAGGAGAGAGGCAGAAGATGGAAGACTGTGTAAGACCAGAGTTGGTACAATGCATACTTTTATCACACGTGTGGAAACAGTGTAGTTTTAGCCTAGACTGTCACCCTGGTTGTGTGACCATGGGTAAATTTGACCCTATGTAAACGCATACTTTTCTGGTCCTTAGTTTACTCTTACGAAGATGAGGATGGTAGATTAGATACTGCTAAAGTCCCCTGTAGCAATAAATCCCACAATTATACATTATGTCATAATCCCATGAGGTTTTTTGGGATAGATTATCAGAAATGTACTAAAATGTACAGAAATGTATTTACTTGTGTCTGAAATCTGCATAGGCCCCTTGGGGAAGGGCACTTTAAACCAAACTTGCCCTTCAAAGTGAGAATTAGAGCAACTGTGGAAACAGAAATGTTCACTTTGGTCTAGCATGCCCAGCCACAAAAACTAAACACAGGTTGGTGCTTCTTTTGAGCCCTGGGAATAATTAGCAAAGACTACTTAAATTGATTCTGAATAACACAAAGCTAATAAAACATTCAGAAAAAACTAATGTCCTTTCTACATGAGGATTTGAACAAAATTAATGTTTTTTTATGCTTTTTCATTGTCAACACAACAAAAGTTTATTTCTTGCTCAAGTCATTTTCAATGTGCGTTGATGAAGTGGGGAGAAGGGACTCTGCTCCCACATTAATTTAAAGACCTTGTCTCCTTCCATTTAAATCGAGTTCCTAATCTCCTCTGTGCCATGGACTCATTTGGCAGTCTGGTGAAGCATACGGACCTTTTCTCAAAATGATGTTTTAAAATCCTAACACAAAATGCATAAAAAACAGATTATATTGAAATACAGTTATCAAAGGATTTACAAATTTTGGGTTACAGATATAATTCCTTATTAAATGACAAAATCCAATCTAATCTGCTAGGTCTAATAATCATTGTAATTTGGAAGTAGTAAAGCATAGACATTATTTTGAGGTATCTGGACTAAGTGTAAAGTGATTTCTACTGATGACAAAGAATACTTTGCTGGACTCTTTGCACCAGGTGATCAATTATCGAAGAGTATGTGGAGGACGGTGCCTGGAAATACCTTGTATTTCTGCCACTCCGTGTCAGGGCCAGAACTCAGTCATACGGATCTCTACCTAAGTGCTAAGAAACACAGAATTTCACCAGCCCTTACTCTGATGTCTTTCCAGTTTTTGTTTTTCATTTTGGTTGTGTGAAGCTCATTCTCTAGATTTCTTAGCAAGGGCTCACGTGAACAATATCTGATTCTTGGAGTGTTCATACTATTTGTCTAGGGTAGTAATAGTCAAGGTAAGTTTGGCTGAATAGAAAGTAAGCAGCTCACATTTTCCTTTCTTGATTATCTTAAACATGCTACTCTCCATGGAGTCTTCTCCAATCACCTAATTTCTAAGTCTTTGATAATTTTGATTTATATTTCTTTCCTTTCTTACATCATTTAAAAAATTTCTTTTACCTTGTTTTGAAATAATAGTTTATAGTTTTAATCTATTTTATGGACTTTTGGGGGCATGTTTTCATTGTAGGAACATTATTTTGCCTTTTATTCTTTTTCTTTCCTTACAAAAACTCTGGTTAACACTTTTTATTTTATTGCTTTTTTTTTTTTTTTTTTAAATGAAGTAAGTTTCCTGTACTTTCAAAAGGATAGTCCAGGATAGGTTTTGCCAACTTCATGATTCGAGAGCTCTCTTTTTGGTTGTTTTTTCAAAATGATTTAAAAAAACAAGGTCTCCCATTTTGTGGGACTGCCTCCTCTGCTGTCCTCGTCCATTTATTTTTTTTTTGAGACAGAGTCTCACTCTGTTGCTCGGGCTAGAGTGCCTTGGCATAAGCCTAGCTCACAGCAACCTCAAACTCCTGGGCTCAAGCAATCCTTCTGCCTCAGTCTCCCGAGTAGCTGGGACTACAGGCATTCGCCACCATGCCCGGCTAATTTTTTCTATATATTTTTAATTGTCCAGCTAATTTCTATTTTTTTAGTAGAGACAGAATCTCGCTCTAGCTCAGGCTGGTCTCGAACTCCTGAGCTCAAACAATCCTCCCGCCTCGGCGTCCCAGAGTGCTAGGATTACAGGCGTGAGCCACCGCGCCCAGCCCTCATCCACTTTTTATCTGGACTTTTCTTTTTCTTCTCCCCTGTACTGCTCAATTTGGACTCTATTTTAAGCAGCTTTCCTAAGTGACAGCATTTGTTTTTGCAGAGAGCTTTGGTCTGCTTGCTTCAAGAGTTTATAAGGTCTAGACTGCTCTAGCACCATCAATCTGAGTCGCTTCCCAGTCGTCCTGTATTCGCCCACAAGTTAGATACTATAAAAAGGCCCACCCAGCCTCAGCAGCTGCCCTGTGACCGGCTTGCTGTGCTTCCCAGTGAGTGCTTGCTGGCAGCGTGAGGGCCCTCCTTTCAGGGCCCATCAGCTGCCCTGTTTCTTTCCTTTGCTTCCTCCCACATTGATCTTGTCATTGGTAGTTGGCAATTTGTCCTTACCTGCTAGTATTTGGGGTTAGAGGTAATACCTGGTTTTGAGGTAGTTACTATCTGTAGGTTTTTTACTTTGATATCCCACTTGCTCTTTCTGTTTTTATGGAGAGATTAAAGAACAATGCCACTGCTGCCACCCTCTTCCAGTAATCTTTTTCCTGAAGTATGTATTTTTTAATTTAAACTAATTATTGCTCAAGGTCTACTTCAGAATCCTAAGAACAGAAGCTATCAGTCATTTTAATGAAAGACAGTAAAATACCAGTGATTTTCAAACTGTAATCTTTGGAGCCACAGGAGATTTAGGTACATATGTGTGCATGTCTGTGTGTATACATGTACTTGTTTTCCTTCCTTCACCCCACTTCGGAGGGGATTTTAGACACTGTATTTCCATGAAATATTGTGTGTTAAGAAAGGGTTACATGGTTAAAACCGTCTGAGCACCACTGTTCAGTACTCATCCTTTAAAATCAGTATTTAAAACCTAAGTGGAGTGAACTCATTTTCCTAAAACAGATTTGTAGAGACAATTTGGGCCAAGAACTTGAACTCCAAGACCTGGAGTTTATCTTTATAAAAATAAAACTTCATGTTTTTGAAAGGGTTAAGGAGAGAGTATACACTTATTATACTCCTTTACATTTCTGTTAAAAACTGTTTTTCCTAGTTTTACTTTTTTCTAATTTATTATTTATATGCTTCCAGAATATCAACTGTGGTATCAAATGCTGTTCTTAAGTTTTCCAACTGTTTACTTGGAACAAATGTGAACATTTAAACTGAAGTTACACAAACTTAAGGTAGTCTCAGAAATGATCAACCAAATTAGATTTTTCCATTTTGTCTCATCTATTTAAAATTTCAGTTTCCCTTACAGATGTTATGAATGAAATGTAAAAAAAAAAAAAAAACTTTAGGAAAAATAAAAACAAACCAAAGCCCTAAATGTGTTTTTGGAGGAACACATGATTTGATTCCTTCTTGGTAGGCCAAATTTCTGGCATACACTATAGTATAGTGTACCACACAGCCATGGACTTGGACCACAGGGACTTGTCTGTAAGCCCCCTGGATCAAAGATGGCAGGATCTGAAACCTTTTTGTGAGCAAAGAATTCTTCATTTCCCTAAATGGTGACACCTCTCAGGAAGCTGTGAGGGTAGTAACATCCTGGCAATTGTGGCAAATCGGATAGGGAAAGGGTAGGGTACAGCAACAATATCTCTTCTGGAGACATACAAGATCCAATTTTAAGATCAACTGGTGGATTCTAATCTATTACTTGGGGCCTCATATTTGATAGTTGGTAAACATGCCTTCCCAGGAAACCTCTTATTCCTATAATCCTCCTAAGTTTTCCAATCTGCCTGAGAGATAACTAGCTTCTTTTACCTGAAGATACAGATTAGTAGTACCTGAGCCTGGAAATATTTGCCAGCATGGTTATTTGCCAGATAGACAAGGCATTATAAACCCTTATTCAGAAACTTGCCAGAGAAGGACTATATTCAAGATTTGTATATATAGAAAGGTTGTAAAAATGAAGGGAAAAAACCCTGAATTTGTGTTTATTTTAGAAATCACTGCTTCAAATACAAAAACCCACTGGCAGTAGACTATATTTTTCTCTTCAATAGGCAGAATCCTTCACTGAAAAATACAGTGAATCAATGTTACATTCTCTTGCTTGTTTAATCATGTATAATACGGAGGAGAAGTCAAACCTGATGTATGCATTATAAAATATAGCTCTTCTTTTGCCGGTGAATTGCCTGTCAACATTACTGGTTCAACTCTGCTTTATGTTATTACTGAGATATGTGATCATCCTAAGACTGCAACACAGTTTCTTACTGGGGAGAATGGAAAGTCAAAACCTGGGGGTAAGATGCCACAGATGTCTACTGGTATTACTATAAGGGTAAAGCCATAATGTGAATAACAAAATATATTTTACTAGTACGTTATTTAGTTTTGATGTATCTATTTTTCCCTCTTTATTTGCTACAATTGAGTATTTCAGGTAAGTCAGGAATCCCAGGTGAGCTTAAAAATAACAATATCCATTCTTTACCTATTATTATATATTCTCCCTGAGGTGGCTGACATAGAATGCTAGAGCTTGTCATGGACTGAATGTTTTTGCCCCAGGCCCTCCAAACCCCCACCCCCGCCACCATTTATATGTTGAAATCCTAACCCTCAATGCCACCGTATTAGGAGGTGGGGCCTTTGGGAGGTGATTAGGTCATGAGGCAGAGTACTCATGAATGGGATTAGTGCCCTTATAAAAGGGACCCCAGAGAGCTCTCTCACCTTCTTTTTGCAGTGTGAGGATACAATGGTAAGTTGGTAGCCCGCAACCCAGAAGAGTGCCCTTACCAGAACCCCACCATGCTGGCACTCTGATCTTGGACTTCCAGCCTCCAGAACTTGGAGAAATAAATTTCTGTTGTTTATAAGCCACACTGTCCATGGTACTTTGTTACAGTAGGCCAAACTAAGACAAACCTCAAAGGGATTTCAGTGATTGTCTAATCGAAGTCCCTCATTTTACAACCAAGGCAATGCTTTATTTAAAAATAAATACACCATTCAGTACGTGCCCACGATATACCAGGCATCAACACATACATGTTCTAATTTAATCCTAACAGCCCTGTAAGATGGATTTTGTCATGCTCAATTTAAAGATGAGGGAAATCAAGAGATGTATGACTTACTCAAGAACACATGTGCAGCTAGTTCCAGAGCCAAGACTTAAATCTTTGGAGTACAAGTCTGTTTTTTTCTGTTAGTTATTTGGTTTGTTCTCCCCAACTCCTCTGCACTCCCCTCCCCCAATTTTACACCTAAGGTTAGATGACTTGCCTAAGGTCATGCAACTAGAGCAGTAGAATTTGAATCCAGGTCTTCTGATATCAGTAATTCAGTGTATTTCTTCTCTTCTCCATTGTATTTCCATTACTGGGTAGTTAGATACCTCCCCTAAATTAAGCAGATTTAATGACTATGTCTTCAAGACCGCTATAAGTAAAGTATTGTGGCAGATGTTAATTGTAGTATAACTATCCCTAAACTAAATGTATCAGAAGGTGTTGTGCTTTCATTTTACTTTAGGACCATTGTTTATCCATTTTCTCAATGGGTCTGATTTAATGCCTTTTTTGTTTTTGGCACTATGCTAGACAACTATGAATAATATGGGAAAAGTATAGGATATAGTCTTCTTTGCTCTTGAGTACTTACAATTTGGTTGGAGAAATAACATTTGAATTGAGGAGGGAGAAAAACCAACTGCTAAATTGTGTGCTATCAACTGAAGTCCAGAGAAAACAGTAGAAAAGATTGAAATAAAAAGGAAAAATAAGATGCAGACCTGACAGAAAAGGAGGTAGGTAGAAGAAATGGCTTGAACATAAACAGTTAGTGAGTAGCAAAATTTAGAATGGTCTATGTGGAACAAGAGTAAAGAGGCTTTGCAAGGGAAGCTTGAGAAGAAGGCTGCCCAGAAGTACAGTGAGGCTTTGAATGATGGGGTTCCTACCAACAGTTCATGGTGCGATGACAGATTGCGGAAAACAAAACTAATAGCTACTCTGTCTCAACACTGCAGTAAGCCATTTACAGATTTAGAGAATCCACATTAATTTTTTTTTTTTTTTTTTTGAGACAGAGTCTCACTGAGTTGCCCAGGTTGGTTTTGAACTCCTAGGCTCAAGTGATCCTCCCATCTCAGCCTACTGAATAACTAAGATTACAGTAAGAACCTGGTTCCCAGATTAATCGTGATTGCAACCCCATGAAGTAGGGATTTTTAGGCCCATGTTCAGTTTCTCTAACTGAAGCTCACATAGCCAACTTGCCTAAAGCCACAGAGCAAGTCAGTATTCTAAACCAAGTCAGATGGATTCCAAAACTCACATTATTTCTGGCATTGGTTTTTCACTGAAAAACAACAGATTAAACAACAAAAAACTTTCCCAAAGCACAATTCTTAGGCCTTCAACTTAAATTATTTTCAAATACAACCACAAAGGGAAAAATACCCTTATAACATCAAAAGTCAAGAAAAAAAATATTTAACTCTGAGGTTTCTCATGCAGCTAAATTAAAAAATATAAATGCATGTAATAATGTATATCATCTGATCAACAGTTACTTTGAAATCCCAATAGAGCATACATTTCATATGTAAAAGAGCATTTATATATTCCTTGTGGCCAACTTCACTTACTGAATACCTATTTTTTTTTCAGGGAGAAAGATCTTTGAAGCTTTACCTCAGACTTTTCCATAGTGAGATCTTATTTAAATTACCAAGAAAAATAATTGCGGTTTTGCATTCATTTTGCAAACACATCATAGTAAACTCTATGGAGCCTCCCCCATTGTGAAAAAGCTGACAAATAATAAATACATTGTTCTAAGAGAAATAAGGAAACAGGACTCTGGGATTAACTGCTATTTTGAAGCTGGAAAAAATATTCTGTAACGGGTTCACTATAATGAAAGGAATAACCCATCTAAAGGTTTCATTATAGACTGTTACAAAGGCTGGATCATCAAGACTCTGTTATACAGGACACCACACTGTAGACAACTGTCAGTTGTGAGCCGATGTTTTCCACATCTCATGTGTGTACTTGCCTATTCATGTACTAACTGTAGGATTCTTCATTTAATATTTAAACTTCACTTTTTAGAATACCTATTTCAGTCCTTTATAAAAAATAAAATACCTAGTTTAACCTCAACTAAAAAAAAATCATGAAATCATGGCTTTGGTGTATTAGGTATACACTTTTCCTAACATAAAATTAACATATGTAATTATAAGTTTTTAAAATGTTTATTATTTATTTATTTATTGCCATGTAGAAGGATGTGGCTGAATAAAATGTTTATTTTTTACTACCAGCAATCATTCTGCACATCTCTGGTGGTAAAGTGCCACGCTTTGGGTGATATCTTTGTTGCTGGTCTCCTAATATAGGAACAGTTAAAAAGCATTCCTTAATAACTGTGTTAATTGTTATGGGAAGCTATTCAACTCTAAAGAATATGTACCTATGCTCATAAGTGTACACTACTGCTCTGAGGGTAGAAATTTGGTCGAACAAGAAATTGTGTGAAAATGTGAGACACACTGCTTCTTGGCCTTTTTGCTAAGATCAAGGGGAAATGTGAGGCATACTACATAACACTCATAATTAAATGAATATGTTTTTCTTTTGCTATCTACTCAGGAGGGCATCTGATTAAAATGGCTTAAGTAATTCTTTTCATTAGTTAAAAAAAAAAAAGACCAGTTGTGCTCAAGCTAGGCTTGAGCTAGGAAACTGAAGTGTGTGTGGGATTTGGAGATAGAGTTCTGCAGACCTGGTCTGGGAGGAGCAGAAGTGAAGGTAGAAAGCAGAGGGCTCCTTCTGCCAGGATTTCTTGTCCTGGCTAAATAATTTCCAATTTGGCCAAAGTACAACCACTGCTGATCTTTGAGAAGCCAGAGAGTCATCCACTTTCATCTTAAAGTCAGGTAATGAATGTGTCAGGTACCCTTAATTAGCAAAAGCTAATGGGTCCTTTTTATGGCTAAAAGTTATGGTACCACCAGTTCTAAAATTATTTCATGACAGTAGGCTTTTAAAAAATTTATGACTTTTGGGGGGACTTTAATATGAGATGAACAATATTATACCCAGGGTGATTCAAATTCCCTACTGCCGGGGCAAGTGGAGCTGCCTGGCTTTGAAATCAGAGCTCCTAAGTTCAATCTTCACTTCACCATTGTGTGGTCTTGGATAATTCTTAAAGCAATTCTATTCCAGTTTCCTTGATGGGGCTAATAACATTACCTACTTCATAGGATTGTTGAGGATTAAATGAAATAAGGTGTAGAGATAAGAGTTGAATAATAGAAATAATATGTAAAAAATATTAAGAAGTCAATAAATGTTAGCTGTCAGTTACATGAAGCAGCATCCCATTGAATGACACAAAAATTAAGATGAAAATTCGAGTGTCAATGAAAGCTTGGGTTACAAAATGTTTGCTTTTCGGAGGATATTAGGTAAAATGATCTTCCAAGATATAGATGTGTACCTGTAGCCCACAGTCTATATTGCTAATTTTATCATTTAAGACTTCACATATATTTGAAAAACACTTGGTAATTAAAGAAGCATTTTCTCATATATTATCTCATTTGATACCTACCACAATCCCCAAGAAGCAGTACAAGAATTATTCACATTTTATAAATGAGGAAACTGAAGTTCAGAAAGGTTATTTAATTATCCCATAATTACAGTAACTGGAGCAGTACTTTCTCACAACACCAGCTCTGCCTATCATAACTATTTGTTTCACATTTTAAGGTAAAGAGATAGGTACTACATAATTAAATTTTGATTTAAGGTCAGGATTAATCTGCTTGCTTTGAATTTAAGTAGAACTTTACACAGTATTTTCCAGCACAGTAAAATAAAAATTTTAAATGAATTCTTAGAGTATAGCTTTCTACGTTTTTTTCCTTTTTTCATCCCAGCAAGTCAAAAATCTACATTTTACATATATTTAACAGGGACATCCTTATTTGGTTCTAGAATAGTATCCTATGTTTGGAAGGTCCTAAAAATAAATCTAAAAATTTATGTCAATAGTTGATGTTATTCAGATGCTAAATAGATGTCGTTTCTAGATTGGTTTACTACTTGAGGGGAGTTAATCAAGAGCACTGCCCCTGCTGCCCCAGACATTGGCTTTATTTTGTCTTCTTGGAAAAAAGTAGAAAGTACATTTAAATAATAGATTAAACCGTCAATCTACCATAAGTGAGATAAAAAACTTTGACAATATTCTTGATTTCAGAGGTCAGGTTCCAGTTTATATTCAAAGACTGTCCTCACTACTATTACAGATAATTGTTCACTTGTGCCCAGAGGCTAAGCTCCTCTGCAGGACTTGCTGATTTTCTGTTAAATGTAAGCCAGGGCTTTATGACAATTAGAGGTGCAAAAGAGCCACAACAGTGACATGTAAACACGCTATTTTGAAATGAAGCCCAGTGTCACAGTTCACATGTTCTGTACATTTCTGATTTATCAAGAACATTATGGTCTTTAACATATTATTTAAATTGGCTTAATGAAAAAGGCTAGCATTAATTCTTCTAATTCCTTTGTTGAAAACTGAGGACCATGCTATATTACAGTAAATGACAACCACTGAGCATCGATGGAGTTTAGAACTGTATTGGAATAAACTTAAAAATGGATTCAATCTGAAACATATTTAATGAGTTAACCAATTGTTACCATATTACACTGGGTGGTAATAAGGAGAAATAATTAGCAGTTTATGTACTATTTTTAAAAAGCTAGCCAAACATTTTGGAGAAACAATGGGGAAGGGAGAGAGCCACTCATCACATCAAGACGCTACTTTGAGGTCCTCTCTGCAGACTTCTGGCAACTGGGGACCGAGGAGGTCAGGCCGTCTTAAATCCCTAACGAGAGGGTCTCCTGGCCTGTTCCATGAGACCTGGGGGTGATGGCTGTGACTACGGCCAGTTACTAGGAGTCAATTTATGGTAAAACTGAATCTGTGACTTCTCATTGCTTAAGACAATATTTTCTTTGATGTGAGAAGTTAAACTTATTTGGGTATCCAGGTTATATTCTGCTTCCTAATTCCAGATTGCCTAGAAGTCTACCAATTAATATGATCTAAACAGAAAACATTCCTAGACTGGGGACCCTAGGCATTCTCACCTTAGTGTGATTTGGTTTAAATGATTATTACCTTTTTTCTCTTACACCCTTACTAGAGTATATACTGAAAGAATAAATGTTTTAAGGGAAAAAAGGTAATTTTTTTTTATTTTAGGTAATTCATTTATAATTCCTTATTATCTTAAGTTATAAATAGAACAAGGATTTTGTTATATAAAAACATCAAAAAAGTATCAGTGAAAAGACAAAACCTCCATGAATGGTGTTGAATGGCTGGGGTAAAAACACCATGGAGCACAGAGGTAATTCTGAGCAAGGAAGAGGCAACTTGTAAGAAAAGGCAGGTCTTTCGCTAATGCAACATTCAGTATGCAACATTTACTGATCCTCTTCTACATGTGTATATGAAGTCTTATCCACAGATGGCTAATTTGTATTTAATTTGTAATATAAATATTTTATTACAATACTACTGCTGCTAACACTTCTATAGTGTCTACTATATGGAGGCACTATTAGATGCATTTTACATCCTAATTGGTATGGTACACTATTACACACCACCCTGATTTCATAGACAAGTTAACGGAGGCAAGGAGAGATTAAGTAATTTGCCCAAGGTCACGCTGCTGCTAAGTGGCTCTAGAATCCCTGATGATAACAGTTACCCTATGCTGTACAAGAACTCTTCTTTGATATGGAGGATAATTAGGAGTATAATGGGTAATGAGAGATGCAACAGGTGAGGTGGGAAGGCATCTAAAGCGATTTTTCCATATTGAAATTTGACGAAGAATTGGTCATTGATCTGGTTCTTTCCTTAACTTACTAGTGCATAGGTATCACTTAATTCTTCTCCTGTCCTGAATCCCACTTACTTCCTTTTGTCTACCTAAGATCGTGCCCCAGCAAAGAGGGGTAGGGAAAGGACTGAGAAAGTTCCCTGAGCTGGGGTGGAGAAACACAAGGATTCAATGTTGGTCATGCATAGCAAACAAAATGTGTGAAAAGCTGTATTTTTTCATCACACAGTATCACATCTTTGTGTAGACTAATAAAAACTATTAATGGAGGAAAATATAGAGATTCATTGGACTTTTAAAGTAAATTTAATTATTTTTGGAATCTGCTACCACATAATGAGAATTAGCATTTTTAAGCTCCTAGCAAGTGTCCTACACAAGACTGATAGCTTCAAAGTACTTCACTTCTAAAATGGTATCTAATGTTCTTGGTATTAGTTATGCACTGGTAAAAAAGACATATATTCATACACAATTCTCAGCAATATTAAGAATAAGGACGTAAATTACAGAAAGTATTAGACAATGAAGACATCGAGTTAAAATTAATACAATATAGTAATAGCAGCAGGAAGACATTTTTGAATTATGCTGTATAACAATATATTTCATACTGAATAATGCTAATCTTATATTATTAAAAAATGAAAACTATGTTACAATGCATTCCAAACAAATTCCATAGTGGGATACTTACGACAAATCACTTAGCTCACTCTCAAGTATACAATGCAACCAGAATTGGACGGGATTAAGTTTGTTATACAGAAAACACTACACAGTAGATGAAAATCACATTTAATATAAATGTCACACCATATAGTCACATTGCTCTTGAACCAACAGTTTATTGGAATAGTTTGAGTTTTCAGAATATGCAATGTAATCAAGACATTTCACGCAAAATACGTTAACTTCATATTCAAAATGTAACAAATGTGCAACAGCATAATCACAGAAAATAGACTATATTCATCTAATACCAGAGATATCTATCTCAGAGATGTGATGAAAAAACAGGAGCTTTTGTGGCTTATTACATCAACTAAAATATATTATAAACGCAACTCATGTCATTTTATTTACATTTAAAAAACATTAAGAAGGAAATCATACTAATGGTAAACAGAAATTGCTGAGCATACTATAGTCTAAGATGATTATTACGAATTTATAATTTCCTAGTATCAATAAAGAAAAATCCCTATTTCTTATTTTTTCAAATATTACTGAATTAAGCTATGGGATTCACCTATATACTGCAAAACAGCTCTAAGACCTGATATTCATTTATTCGTCAGTTCCAATTAAACAAACTAAAGATAATGGTATGTGAATCAAAGCTACATAGCCAAGTTCTTGCCTGAAGTTGGCTTACTGTGGCAAAATGGAGCAAAGACCACGAATAGTCTTAATAAAACACATGATTTATGGCTGCCTTCTAGATACTATCACTAGCTACTTGTGAGTTTGGGGTTACATTTATAGTGGTGGTGCCAAATTTACATGGGGTCGCTTAAACCTTCTCCTGCTCTCTGAATATGGCATACATTTTAAGAAAGCAATCTTGGGCCAAGGTCATAGCTGATGGCCTTGGCACAGAGCTGCAGAAAGAAATGAAATTTAGTGCTTGTAAACTGGGCTTCTCCCATTCTACCAATCACTGCTAGAAACAACAAAATATGTCTTACTAGTTTTCTGTACAAATTTAAAGTATTTTGTTTGTTTTAACAAAAGTATTGTAAGAATTTCCAGTACCTATAATAGTAGCATATGTTCATACAGATGTAGATATAAGGCCAAAAGATGAATGAAATGTAGTAATTTCTTAAAATCAATATAATCACTGTGACGAAATACTTAATTTTGTTCATGCTCTTGCTTCTCCTTGGATGTCCTTCACCACTTTCAATTCCTCCAGCCTTAGCATGTCCAAATCTTTATTATCCTTTAAGGCCAAGCCCAAAAACTACCTCCTCCAAGAATACTCTCCTGACAAACTAGGGGGAAATAATCGCTCCCTTCTGTAATTATCAAAGAACTTTAGTTTATGCTTATTGAACCTATACCCTTTTACCTTACATTACAGGTATGTATATACATATTTTATCTCCTCTGATTGCATATCAATATACAGTATACCTGCTACTGCTGCTCCCATTTATAGAAGGATTATTATACACCCCAAATCATGCTAAGAGCCTTACATATAATCCACAAGGTAGGAACCATTTTCGTTTTACATATGAGGAAACAGAACAGAGGTGGTAGAGCCAGGATTTGAGCCTGAGTACAAGCTATACCACCTCTGTCATAAGCTTTCTGTATGGTAGGCAAAAAAGGCATGATTTTCACAAGGTCACTATGATAGTTGTAGCAGAGACTTGAACCAGATCTTTTGAATTCAACATCGGTGTTTTCTGAAATGCTTTATCTTGTATCTCTGGCTTTCATGCTAACTCTTACTGTGTGCCAGAGGACCTCTGAGAGGCAGCTCAATGGCTCAAAGTGCCAATCAGACACATCTTGTCCAAATAATAAAAATAACTCTGGAAGTGTCATCTACTGTGTTGCTGCTGCCTAGCACTGCTATGTACTGAGACGGCTGGATTAGTCACTTAACCTCCCTGCCAGGGATTCTTCATCTCGAAAACGGAGGCAAGCACTTGACCCCTACCCAAACTCAGAGGATTTGAAGTTAAGGTGGAAAAAAAACCCTTTTAGTTATTCAGAAGAAAATTGTTTGGCATAAAGTAAATTTTTAAGTGTTTTTTCTTTCCTTTTTGACATTTAAAACTAACACAAATATTTGAATTCATTATATAGAAAGTATGCTGAGAAAAGGCAGCTTCATTCTGGTCTGTGGTTTTACAGATCACAGAAATTCTAAGGACTACCCAATTAAGACAGGCAAAATAGCTCTCTACACCAGCTGGTGGACCTTCCCCAGAAACTTCCCTAACAACTTAATATGGCCCCGAGGCACGAACAATTTGCTCACATGCTGAGTTTGTGTGGCAGGCCTCAGAGCAATAGAAGGGTTACTACAGAGGTCCTGGAAGTGTTTATATAGCTCCCCTACTGTACACCAGCATTTGTTTCTCTTCCTTTTCATATTCTGGAGTTTAAATGTTTCATAAAGGTGTCTGCCTTTGTAAAAACGTTATGCTTCTGTTGCCACTCACTCATTTTCCCATGATTAGAAGCCGGAAAAGAGCTAAAAGTTATCAATTAAGCAGCTTTTAATGACTATTAAACTATTTTGGGGTATAATTCATAATTCAACTATGTGTATTGGTTACAAGTTTTATTCTTAGTATATACTTTCTCATCCCTCTTAGCCAAATCTGCCTTGTCAATGAACAGAATGCTTACAGAAGAAAAAACTCACTTTGTTCAATTAGAAACAAAATAACTTAACAATGAAAAACAAATTTCAAGAACAATACTCTTAGCCAAAGGGTGGCCCTCACAGGATTTTCTATGGGTAGATTTGCTTATTTAAAAAAAAAAAAAAAGCATTTGGCAGGCTTTGAAAACATTAACAGAAGTCAATAAATTTCTGACCACGGAAGATCTGTGTAACTGTGTGTGGCCACATAATTAAGGCTGAAAATTGAATCCAAATGGATATCTAGTTCAAACCACTGTTAGCAAAAAATGAGATAGAATTTGAACTGTCAAACCAGAATGTATGTAAAATACAGGCAATTTATGATTACCTTACTTTCTGACTTACTGACATTTACAGGCCTGCCTTGTTTTATTGTGCTTTGCTTTATTGCACTTCTTAGACATTGCATTTTTTTTTACAAATTGCTGGTTTGTGACAATCCTGCATCAAGCAAGTCTATCACTGCTGTTTTCCAACAGCATGTGCTCACTTCATGTCTCTGTCACATTTTGGTAATTCTTGCAATATTTCAAACCTTTTCATTATTATATCTTCTATGGTGATCTGTGATAAGTGATCTTTGACGTTATTATTATAATTGTCTTGGGGTGCCACGAACCACACCCATAGAAGACTACAAACATAATTGATACCTGTGTGTGTTCTGAATGCTGGAACTGGCTATTCTTTCATCTTTCGCCTGTTCCTTGGGCTTCCCTATTCCCTGAGAAAATACTGAAATTAGGCCAATTAATAATAACAATCAATAACAATACTGAAATTAGGCCAATTAATAACCCTACAATGGCCTCTAAGTGTTCAAGTGAAAGGAAGAGTTATACATCTCTCACTTTAAATCAAATGCTAGAAATGATGAAGCTTTGAAAGGCAAGCTGAAAGTTTAGACAGGCTGAAAGCTAGGCCTTTTGTGCCAGTTAGCAAAGTTGTAAATGCAAAGGAAAAGTCCTTGAAGGAAATTAAAAGTGCTACTCCAGTGAACACACAAATTATAAGAAAGCAAAACAGCTTTATTGCTGATACGGAGAAACTTTCAGTGGTCTGGATAGAGATCAAACCTGCTACAACATTCTGTTAAGCCAAAGCCTAATCCAGATAAGGCCCTAACTCTCTTCAATTCTGTGAAGGCTGAGAGAGGTGAGGAAGCTGCATTTAAAAAGTTTGAAGCTAGCAGAGGTTAGTTCCTGAAGTTTAAAGAAAGAAGCCTTCTCTAGAACAAAAAAGTACAAGGTGAAGCATCAAGTGCTGATGTAGAAATTGCAGAAAGTTATCCAGATCTAACTAAAATCATTGACAAAGGTGGCTACACTAAACAACAGATTTTCAATGTAGATGAAATAGCCTTTGACTGGAAGAAGATGCCATCTAGAACTTTTCTAGCTAGAGAGAAGTCAATGCCTGGCTTCAGAGCTTCAAAGGACAGGCTGACTCTCTTGTTGGGGGCCAATGCAGCTGGCGACTTTAAGTTGAAGTCGATGCTCATGTGCCATTACGAAAATCCTGGGGCCCTTAAAAATGCTGCTAAGTCTACTCTGCCTGTGTTCTATCGATGGACCAGCAAAGCCTTGATGATACCACATCATGGTTTACTGAATATTTTATGCCCACTATTGAGATCTACTGCTCAGACAAAAAGGTTCCTTTCAAAATATTACTGTTCACTGACAATGTACCTGGTCACCCAAGAGCTCTGATGGAGATGTACAAGTAGATGAATGTAGGTTTTTGTTTTGTTTTGTTTTTTTGAGACAGAGTCTTTCTCTGTTGCCTGGGCTAGAGTGCCGTGGTATCATCATAGCTCACAGCAACCTCAAACTCCTGGGCTCAAGTGATCCTCCTGCCTCAGCCTCCCAAGTAGCTGGGACTACAGGCGTGCACCACCACACCTGGCTAATTTTTTCTATTTTTAGTTGCCCAGCTAGTTTCTTTCTATTTTTAGTAGAGAATGCATTTTGCTCTGAGGCTGGTCTCGAACTCCTGACCTCAGGTGATCTTCCCACCCCGGCCTCCCAGAGTGCTAGGATTACAGGGGTCAGCCACCATGCCCGGCTGTGAACGTTGTTTTTATATCTGCTAACGGAACATCTGTTTTGCAGCCCATGGATCAAAGAGTAATTTCAACTTTCAAGTCTTATTATTTAGGAAATACATTTTGTAAGGCTGTAGTTGCCCTAGATAGTGATTCATTCCTCTGATGGATCTGGGCAATGTAAATTGAAAACCTTCTGGAAAGTACTCACCATTCTAGATGCCATTAAGAACATTTGTGATTCGTAAGAGGAGGTCAAAATATCAACATCAACAGAAGTTTGGAAAAAGTTGATTCCAACTCTCATGGATGACTTTGAGGGGCTCAAGACCTCAGTGGAGGAAATAACTGTGGATGTGATGAAAACAGCAAGAGAACTAGAATTAGAAGTGGAGCCTGAACATGTGACTGAGTTGCTGCAATCTCATGATAAAAGAATGAGATGTAGTTTCTTCTGTATCAAAGAAGATGATGAGTTTCTTCTTAGGGATAAGCAAAGAAAGCAGTTTCTTAAGAGGGAGTCTACGCCTGGTGAAGAGGTATACCATGTATGCTCTCAACATTGCTGAAATGACAGCAAAGAATAAGATTGCATAAAGTTAGTCGATAAAGCAGTGGCAGAATTAGAGAGGATTGACTCCAATTTTGAAAGAAGTTCTACTGTGAATAAAATGCTATCAAAGAGCACTGCACTTTCCGGAAAGAAACAGTCAACTTTTCCTTTTCTTTAAAGAGATGGGGTCTCACTCTGTTGCCCAGATTGGTCTCAAACTCCTGGCCTCAAGCAACCCTCCTGCCTCGGCCTCTCGAAGTGCTGGGACTATAGGCATTAGCCACTACGCCTAGCCAGGAAGAGTCAATTGATGCAGCAAACTTCACTGTTACCTTATCGTGAGAAATTGTCACAGCAATCCCACCATTCAGCAACCATCACCCTGATGAGTCAGCAGCCATCTACACCGAGCTAAGATCCTCCACCAGCAAAAAGATTTACAACTTCCTGAAGGCTGATAGGATCATTAGCATTTTTTAAGGAATAAAATATTTTTAAAGTAAGGTATGTATATCATTTTTTTTCTTAGACATAATGCTACTGCACACTTAATAGACTATAGTATAAACATAACTTTCATATACACTGGGAAACCAAAAAATTTGTGAGTTGCTTTATTGCAATATGTGCTTTATTGCTGTGGTTGGAACCAAGCCAGCAATATCTCCAAGGTATGCCTGTACTTTACTCATTTGGTAGAAACAAAGGACATTTCATATTAACAGTTAAGTTAGGTAGTTGAATTGCTTAATTATAGTCTATTGATAGTTCTGCTTCATCCACTTACTTTGCATACTGTGAAGTCTCTGGATACCTACACTTTTCAGGTCTCAAAAAGAGGAGAGAGCAAAACCTGTAGTAAGTTTTCGTTTTTTGTTTTTCTGTCATGCAAAGGCCTGGGTTAGGCAGGAAGACAGGACAATCCTAGTGAATTCTCTGACTGCTTAGGGATTAAGTCTCCATAGTTGGCCTCAGTGACTCCTCATAAGAATCTCTGACATACCATAAAGAAAGAAAACACTACAAATTATAAACCAAACAGACAAAAAGTGTTCCTAACATTTTCCATGCGAAGTTAAAAATTTGAGATCAGCTTCAGCTAAATTAGGAAGTACATTGTACAACAACTTACAAGGAGGTAGTGTTTTATTTTAGTATCTGAATTTGTATGGTGTCAAAAAATAGTTTGGGCATCTGAAGACTTTCACTTATATTTTTGCTTTTTTTTTTTCCCTGCAGTCTTCCTCAGAATGCAAAGGCTTTCACTTAGTTCAAAAACAACTTTAAAAGAGTTGTTAGTCTAGGTGCATTTATACAGTATTATGTCTCATGTAGGCATGCCCAGACATCACCCATAGATGGAAAAATGCTGTGAGACTCTCCTGTTAGCAGGATGAAGCAGAGTCTGTGTTATCTGGTTTATGAGGTGACATTTCTTGTTGTACTGTAAGTGAAGCTACTGTGAAGAATGCTCATCCCCATTACATCTGCTTGGTACCTTCCTCTGGCCTACAACTGTGTTGTCTTAGGCTTTCTGGCAATTTATGAGACTAAAGACACAAGGTAGAATGAAACTTAAATCAGATTTCAGCAGGTGGATGTAGATGGAAAGCACTCAGATATGAGACCCCTCCCAAAGGTCTGATTCAGCTCTTAGCTGGACTGCCTTCATGAGTAGCACCTTTTAAAACAAACTGTTCTTTTTCAAAGCTTTCTGTTCTTTTAAAATAGTAAGTTATTTCTAATAGACTTTCTACTACAAATTAATAATGTAAACATATGATATAAGTTATTAAATTTATATACTAATCAGTTTACAAAGTATTAAAATCAATTAAGTTTAAGAGCAGCTAATGGGCATCTAAAAAATTCATTAGCTTATTCAAAATCCAAACAGAGGAAAATTGAAGAAGGTAAAACATGTGTCTTACTCTTCCCTTTAAGTTCTTAATAGGCTATGATTCTAAAAAGTTAAATACTCACACTTAACATTATAATTTTACACAATTTGCAAATAGAATGCTGCCTCTCTTCTGTGAAACTAAAGAGTACAGAAAACTGTACTTTTAGGTTATTTTATAGCAGACATTCTAGCTTGTTTGTTCTTAAACGATCTTAAGGAGGTAACTAGCATTTGTACTGCTTACGAATGCCCCATTTTTTGATAGTATATTTAGGAAAAAAAATCAAGAAAAGTTTCCTCCCGAATCAAGGTATTAATAATATCTTAACCTCTAGAGATGCTTCCTAGGCCAATGTACAAATACATCTTGAAAAGAAAACTTAACACATTGCCCTACAAGAAAGCTCTGTTGGTTGCAGAGGATTAGGAAAATCTATAATGACAAATTTATTCATTGTTTTATAAAGTGGTTTCCATGCAATCTTGATTTTTTTTTTTTTTTTTTTTTTTTTGAGACAGTCTCACTCTCTTGCCTGGGGCGAGTGCCATGGCATCAGCCTAGCTCATAGCAACCTCAAACTCCTGGGCTCAAGCAATCCTACTGTCTCAGCCTCCCAAGTAGCTGGGACTACAGGCATGCGCCACCATGCCCAGCTAATTTTTTTTTGTTATATATATTTTTAGCTGTCCAATTAATTTTCTATTTTTTGGCAGAGACGGGGTCTCGCTCTTGCTCAGGCTGGTCTCGAACTCCTGAGCTCAGAACGATCCACCCGCCTCGGCCTCCCAGAGTGCTAGGATTACAGGCGTGAGCCACCGTACCCGGCTTGATTTATACTTTATTAGGATCTTCAATGATTTCCTTTCCAGACTTAGAAAAGCATAGAAAAGGATTTTAAACATGTCAAAGCTACAGTTCCATGCACCTCAGTTCTAGTCTTTAATATGTATACAATTTGTAAATGAGAAGTGAATACATAGAAAGAGAAAGTAGGCTAAAACTTAAGTCTTTGTTTTTCATTTGATAATACTTTGGGTATCTGTTCTGTTTAACTTCCTTAAAATCACTTTTATACCAACCTCTTTTAAAAAACAGGTTACGGATATATTTTCTCTTTTGCTCACTAGGAAAAGCAGAAACTGAAAGCTTGAGAACATGTTGTTTCTAACAGAAATGGATGAATTAAAAAACAGTCTGTGCTTATTTAACAAAAAAATGTTAAAATTTTTAGTAATGTGTAGAAAACAGCACAACCAGGTTGATTTAACTGTCACATTTAAAATGACATACATTAAACCAGGATATTCTACCAGAGGTAGCACTTGCCAGTTATAGGAAGGCAGATTCAAACTTAATTACCTATGTCTTATGCACACTTGTTACTTTCCCAGTGCAAAATGTTCCAAAACATTTTACCTATGACTTACTCTGTACAGTACTCATTTTTCTAAATATACTCTTAAAAAATGGGACATATGGTCTAAGTGCATGTATGGGAAAAACAGGATGAAATACCAAAAAGTTGGCCTGTTCCAGGAAATCCAGGACATATGGTTGCTATGTGAGCAAAGGAGTATCCCTATGTGCTATGGAGAATTGAACTCAATGAGAACCCAAAGGCATAATAAGAACCTGTCCATTCTACCTGTTGAATCACAGGCATTTTGGAATAAGATATGGTCATTCCAGTCTTTTTCCTCCTTAGTGCCCTCGCCAGACCCTTTTGCCATATTCTGCCCTTTTTAGAATGACAGCATTAAAATGTCATTCTCCCATCAGGAATAAAGCCTCCCTTATCCTTTGCCCAGCACAGCATTATGCAGCAATAACTTAACCAGTTCAGGAAACATGTTCACCTACGGTAATAAAGGTTACAATTAGATCAATTAAGGGTGTCATTCTAAATCAACAATCTAAATTTAATCTTTAATTGGTCAGTCTATACTAGCTAGAATTTAAAATTCCTATATTTTGCAAATTTGACTTTTGCCCTGAACTTTCTACGGTCTCTCAAAATTCTAAAAACAGATTTTAAAATAGATATTCTTAGTAAGAAAACACAATTTTCCAAATTCAAATAATTTGCAAGAGTCAGTGAAGGAGTGCTAGCTAGTCCAAAAACATACTAACCAACTGTAAGAATTGCACTTGTTTACAATTCACATTTTCTTAAAGCACTTCCCATTGCATCTCTTGCTGACAAGTAAAGGCATGATCTTAAATCCGTGCAACAGCTAGATATATCATGCTGTTGAAAGTGTGAATTCACCAATGGACATATAATATTCATTAAAGGAGGATATGAACTAACATATTCCATCTACAACAACTTTTGAACTATGCAACTAACTCCATCGTTTTACTTTCCCATTTTCACCCAAAGAAATACTCTCCAAGGCCCAGAAAAACATGTCAAAGAAATGTTGAAAAGTCACACCAACCTTTCCTATATTTAAATTTTAACAATCAAATCTTTATCATTTGTCTGGGCGCAGGTACCTCATGCCTATAATCCTAGCGTTCTGGGAGGCCAAGGCAGGCGGATCACTAGAGTTCAAGAGACCACCCTGAGTAAGAGCAAGATCCCATCTCTACTAAAAATAGAAAAAGTCAGCCTGGCCTGGTGGTGCTAACAGTAGTCCCTATAGTCCCAGCTACTTGGGAGGCTGAGGCAGGAGGATCACTTGAGCCCAGGAGTTTGAGGTTGCTGTGAGCTATGACGATGCCACTGCACTCTAGCTGGGGTGACAGAGTGAGACTGTCTCAAATGACTAAATAAACAAATCTCTATAAATTAGCATCAGTAAGAATAACATTAATAGGCATATGGTTAAAAATAACCCTGTAATAATTCCATAAAAATAATATGCCATATAGTACTTAAAAATTTATCTTCATGAGAAAAGCAACTACATCCATTCCTATTATGTACTGCTCTCTTTATTTTTTTTCAACCTTGGTTGTGATCTTAGGGAAGCATAAATATGTATTTTAAAACTCCACTAGTGTTTTCTTGTTGAGAGAATATGAACATATTCTCCACTAGACATTTCTTGTTGCGAGAATACGAACATATTCCTCACTCATAAAAATAACCATTGTATGAGAATGAAGTCTGAATCACTGTAACAGAATTAAAACATACCCCTATATTTTTCAGGCTTTAACAGTAATT
>RJWJ010002646.1:0-97314 GCA_004363605.1 Indri indri | reverse complement strand
TAATTGGACAGCTGAAAATATATATAGAAAAAATTAGCCGGGCATGGTGGTGCATGCCTGTGGTCCCAGCTACTCGGGAGGCTAAGACAGTAGGATTGCTTGAGCCCAGGAGTTTGAGGTTGCTGTGAGCTAGGCTGACGCCATGGCACTCGCCCCAGGCAAGAGAGTGAGACTCTGTCTCAAAAAAAAAAAAAAAAAAGTTAATGATATAATTATGGCTGCAAAGGGCCTTAAATTCAGGTAAATCAGCCTTTCTCAAAGTGCAGCTTAAGACTATTTACATCAGGTTACCAGTAGGAATGGTAAAAAATGCAAACTTCTGACTCTAGAAAGTGACTCTCAACCTGGGGCAATTTTGCCCCTAGGCCACATCTGGCAATATCTGCAGACATTTTTGGTTATTCACAACTTTGGGGGTAGGGGTACAACTAGTGTCACTGGTTAGCAGAGGCCAGAGATGCTGCTAAATATTCTATAATACACGGGATAGCCCTCACGACAAAGAATTGTCCAGCCCCAAATGATAACAGTTCTGAGGTTGAAAACTCTGCTCTAGACCTACTAAATCAAAATCCTTAGGGGTAGAGTTAAATGTGTATATTTTTACAAATTCCATAGGCAATTCTTACATACAGCAAATTGACAATCGTAGATCTAAATTAATCCTTTTATTATACATTTAAAAATCAAGGTCAGAGCCAGGCGTGGTGGCTCATGCCTGTAATCCTAGCACTCTGGGAGGCTGAGGCGGGTTGATCATTTGAGCTCAGGAGTTTGAGACCAGCCTGAGCAAGAGCGAGAACCCATCTCTACTAAAAACAGAAAGAAATTAGCTGGACAACTAAAAACATATATAGAAAAAATTAGCCAGGCATGGTGGCGCATGCCTGTAGTCCTAGCTACTCAGGAGGCTGAGGCAGGAGGATTGCTTGAGCCCAGGAGTTTGAGGTTGCTGTGAGCTAGGCTGACGCCGTGGCACTCACTCTAGCCCAGGCAAAAGAGTGAGACTCTGTCTCAAAAAAAAAAAAAAAAAGAAAAAGAAAAAATCAAGGTCAGAAGAATTAAACAATTTTTCCCAAGGTTATACATTCCGCACAACTGTTTTTCACTATGTTTCAACTGTTTTTAGCTATGCATTTTGACAACTGTATTTTGCCACAAATTGCATTTTGACAATTACTAATATTTTTCAGAGGAATACCTAAATGCTCTAAATATTTTTCACTATAAAACAACATGAGTTTTTCTGGCTATCTTTGATTTATAAAAATGCCACTCCATGTACATGGCATGGTTGGGTACAATATCAAATCAAATGTTTCCAATAAAGAGGAATTATTTTAAAAAGAAGTGTTACACACAAACAACCTACTTTTTAAGGGATTGAGCCAAATATAAGATATACTTAAGATCATAAATTGAAGATGACATAAGCAATGTAATGTAAGAAACAGGTCACGAACACTTGGAGAACATATTGTTTAAGCCTACATAAATCCTTTTTTGGAACACTGGCTAAAAATAAATCTTCACCTAGTTCAGGCACTAGAAAAGTTTTACTCTCTAGAAAAGTTGATAACTGAGATCAGGAATTAATGTGAACACTTAGGCAACAACACTCTCTGCAAGATCTGACAATATCCACTCTCTCTGTCCTAAAATAAACAAAACTGTTTTTGATACCACACAAAAGATACCCAGAAGAATGATATGTACCAAAAAGATTTAACCTCCAAACAACTTCAACTACTGAAATGCAAGAGAATTTAAGCCATTCTTGGATACTCTCACTCAAAAAGAGCTATGCCAGCTTGCACTACCATAAATTAAATCCAAATTTAAGCCTAGAAAAATCAAGAGCTGATTTTTCTTCTAATTCATCACTAGGCATCTCAAGAAACAATGAGACCAGATTCTGTGGGAAACATATCCCTTCAGGGAATGTCTATATCTCAAGAAGATGAAGAAAAAGCAATGTGCGTAAGACATCTCAAACATGACAAATCATTTATTGCCTTTATTCCTATAGAGAATCATTTAACATGTTAACTAAATACCTACTATGTTGCAAGACACATGTATGTCCTGAACAGTTTTGGTAAGTGGTAACTGTCTTGAATAGTTTGATAAATGGCAGAAATACACACTACTATAAGAAGTCAGATACAGAACAATACAGCATAAAGAATATGGGGTTTGGAGGTGAATTTTGTAACTTAATTTGTTCTAAATCAAAGGTGGGAAACTCAAATACCTAGTGGGCACCAAGCTGGTAATAAATGAAGGATAGGAAAAGTTGTATTCTTCTGACACAAACATGCTTTGCCTGCACTTCAGTAAGTAGGCACATTCTTCTAAAGAAATACGCTCTAATTTTTCTTATCACCCTCTGATACTTGATAGAGACCTGAGTTCAGAAAAATATTTCTCCAAAGAAAAATCATAATCCAAGTGCGATGACAAATGGTTTTAACCAGTGGCCTCAATGTCAAGAAGAAAACAGAGATTGATGAAACTATGGTGAACGAAAAAAAGCATGCCTTGTCTAAAGCAGGTGGCCATTTGCTCAGCAATAGCCTGTTTTTGCCACATAAGAACACAGGCTTTGTATTGCCAGATCTTCCATTTTTCAACAGTCTGAACTATTAGACAAAATCCTCTGATTTTAAAAATGTCGGCTCCCATTTTTTAAAAAGCACTGTCTAGGTCAAACAAAAACACATCTATCTTGGATTCTTTCTTTCCCTCCTTCCTTAGAGCAGAGATGAATTCTGGCTGAAGACAAAAATCTGAAAGGACTTTATGTTAAAAGCAATAAAGTGACAGGTTGAAGCAAGGGGAGTAACATGTTAAGAACCATGCTTTGGTCTAATTAACCTGTAGCTGTATACCACATAAATGGGAGAGCAGGGAGAGAATTTAGCCCAGGCAAGAGTTAATGAGGATATAAAGTAGGATGACTACTAGTGGCAACAGAAAGGAACAGATGCAGGCTACTGTAAAGATGACAGAACTTGGCAAATTAGAGGAAAGGCAGCATGACGTACTGGAAAAAGCTAGGCTTTCAGGACTACTAAGCAAGAAGAATCAGATTTAAGTCCCAGCTCTTCCATATAAATACCAATATGATTTGGGGCATATGATTTGAATTATCCTAGGGCTCAGTTTTCTTATCAGTTAAAAAATTATATTTATACATATATACTTTCTGCCTAGTTCCCATGGTTACTCCGAGGATTAAATGAAATAATGAAAATGCTTGATAATCTGCTAAAAAGAAATGAAGGGGAGAATAAAGCAAGAAGTTAAAGACAAAGTTTTAAGCCAAGGTGATTGCATGAATATTGGTGTCATTAACAGAAATAAGGCAAGACAATCACCTGTTGAAGAAGGAAAGATGATGAATTGGGTTTAAGTTACCAGTGGGACACACCCATGTACAAATGGCCAATATGCTTCTGGAAAAGTAGAAATGAAACCAAAGGGCAAGTATGGGGCTAAAGAAATAAATTATGCACATAAAAGTTTTAAAACTAGATGAGGTCACTAAGGAATATATAAAGAGTGAAGATATTAAATCAATATAGAGAACTGTAAAGGACCTCTGTATTTGAGAAACTGGAGGAGGATCACAAGGATAAGAACAGTCAGATGGATATTTAATGATTTTTTCTTTTGGTGTAATGATCTGGTGGTTTTGTTTTTTTTTTTTTTAAGAGTTCTGTTACAGAGACACAGAAATACTGGTGGATGAAATTGTATGTCTGAGATTTACTTTAAATTAATAATAAAAGATTTGGAGGTGGAAAGGGTTAGGTAACGTAAGACTGGCCAGAAGTTGTTAACTAATAAAATTGGGTGAAGGGTACATGAGGGTTTATTTTATTATTCTACCTTGTAACTATGTGTTTGAAATTTTCCATAATAAAAAGTAACTAAGTAAAAAGAGAAAAAAGTCAGAGAAATTAAAGAAAAAGGAAAAAAATGAAAGATCGTACAAAAGCCTAGTTAGAAGAGTAGCAAGGAGGTGGTGGTCATGAATTTCAATTTCTACAGGGAGGTCATGGATATTGATGAAGAAATAACATTTAAAGTTACAGAATCTGGCAGAAATGTTACACTGAATGATATAATGTTCATTCCATTTAAGAATATACTAAGGTTATTAATCTCAAGCTACTATGTTCAAGGATTATACAGTTCAAATTTCTAGTCACAGTCATCTCTGGAAATACTACAGGGCAATTGGAAGTAGATACACGAAACTGTAGAGTATTGAGAACAAATATCTCAAAAAAAAAAAAAAAAAAAAAGACCAGAAAAATTTTGAATGTACTAGGTTAACTTGATCTGTTTCTAATTGCTGAATATTTTAACAAAACAAAAGAATTGATACTTGCCTCAACTTCTGCCATGAATGCCTCCAAGGGATCATCATCACTGTCAGAATCTACTGGCTTGGAATGGAATCGCTGGCGGGTTGGTGAGTTTTCGGCTGGAATATAAGGTAAATCAACATTGCTAGAGTCTTCTTCCTCATCTTCAAAATAGCTGAAAATTAAAATGCAAATTGGTGAAGTGCATGTTTAGTTTGGGGTCAGTGAATCTTTCATTTATTAAAAATTTTTATTACAGTACATCTTATTATTAAGAGATTTATCCTATACATATCAAATTAGAGACCTCCATGGCTTTGGCTAAGGATCCGATTATTAGGTACTACTTAATATTGGCAAAATTCTAATATTACAAAAAAAACCAGTCACAGCAGAGTCTCCATTTAATTAGTATCTGTTCAAATCATATTCCCAGTTCTATTAAAAGAGATGTGTTTTCGGTACAACCTAATATTTCATTATTGAATAAATATGGCAAATATTAAAGAGTTTGTGCTATGGGAAAACAATGAGACTTTTGTATGAAACATTAAAAATTAAGTTTACTCTTTATAATCCTTAAAAAAGACAAGGAAATATTTTCATAAGGCTAGAAACTTTCTTTAGAAGTCTTGGGCTATTTTCTGAGAACTGACAAAAAACTTTTAGAATTAAAAATGCAATCCAAAAATCATTCTACCACATTACTTAAATATTCAGAAAGGACAACTTAAAAGTCTAGATAAAGTATCACTTTCTAATAAACATTTCAGAAAAGGATGTCAATACAGCGCTTTATAAACTATATGCTAATGCATACTCATTTATATAATAGGTTTCATTTCAACCAATGAAAAGGTATCCAAAACTGGTTAACTGCTCTCTAGAATAATGACATTTGACTCTGCTGAACCTTAAACACCACCACTGTATTTGATTCCTGAATAACATACCAGCTTCTGGTATGCTATGGTTAAAATGCTGCTGTGTGCTTCTTAAAAATTTAAAAAAACAATCTTCGGAAGATTTTTTTTTTTTTTTTTAGAGACAATGTTTCACTTCATTGCCTGGCATGAGGGCAGTGGTGTGATCGTACCTCCCTGCAACCTCAAACTCCTGGGCTCAAGTGATCCTCCTGCCTCAGCCTCCCGAGTAGCTGGGATTACAGCTACAGTGAGCCACCTCGCCCAGCCCCAGAAGCTTTTTTAAATTAAAAAAATATATATATCAAGCAGTGTCACAACCAGTCGAAAATAACAGCAATAAGAGATTTCTTCAGATTCAGAAAAGAGACAAATTATCTATAGAAATTAGACTTCAAACTTTCAAATCCCAGCTTTTTATTACTACTATATTACACAAGCAAGTTAAAAATTGGGGCAGGTGCAGTGGATCATGTCTGTAATCCTAGTGCTTTGGGAGGCCGAGATGGGAGGATCACTTGAGACCAGCAGTTCAAGACTAGCCTGAACAAAGTGAGACACCATCTCTATAAAAAATAGAAAAATTAGCTGGGCATTGTAGCACATGCCTGTAGTCTTAACTACTCAGGAGGCTAAGGCAGGAGGATCCTTTGAGCCCAGGAGTTTGAGGTTGCAGTGAGATACGATGATGCCCCTACACTCTAGCCTGGGCAACACAGAGAGACCCTGTCTCAAAAATAGGAAAAAAAAAAAAACACACACACACACACACACACACACACACACGTAAATGTTTCTTGAGAACTGTGGGAAAAATATGAGTAGACTTTTCTACTACTATCATATGGTTCCCATGATAGTTTTAAGGACTTAGATGAAAACACAAACTTGTGTTTCTACCAGTTCTGACAAATGCCTGTGTTTACAAAACAATTTATACTGTGTCAATAAAAGCTGCAGTAAAAACCACATGGATCATATAAAACTTTTCTTTAGCCATAAACTTCAATAGCTTCAAATCTTGCAACCATGCATTTATTGAACAACTACCCACTAAAACATTATCCAGGAAGAAACCACAATTCACTGAATGAGTAAAGGTATAATTAAGCATACTAGGTATTATATTCCTTACAAATGAGTAAACTTGTCAATTTAACTTATTAAGAAATATGGAATTCAGTAAGATAACCAACTTAAAAAGCCATTATTATTTAGGAAACAAAGTTTCTTTGCCTCCGTTTCTACTGATGGAATGAATATGTCAAAGCCCAATCTTTGCTAAATCATCAGGAATTACCACTTACGCGTTTTCTTCGTCAAAGTTGGCCCGTTTAGATCCGATTTTGTAGAAAGAAGGGAGCTGTGGTGGAGCTGACTTTCCAAATCCAGAAGAAGAGCTGGTTGCCCCAAAGGCACTGTGGGACTGTTGGGGGAGTTTGGGTTCCTCCTTCTTCCCAGCACTGATGGCAAAACCTCCAAAGCCAAATCCCCGCTTAGTGCCAGGACCACCTTTATTCCAGTTCATGGTGCCAATGAATGATCTGTTAGAAATAAGATACACGAATATAAATTTAACTTTATAAAGTAAATAGCCCCATTGACTTATATGTCTCTTCCAACTTCTACCTACAATTTTATTCTAAACTTCAGCCTCTCAAAACTATAACATGGTAGCTGGGTGCTATGGTGCAAGCCTGTAGTTCCAGTAATGATCACTTGAGCCCAAGAGTTCAAGGCTGAAATTTGCTATGCTCGTGCCTGTGAATAGTCACTGTACTCCAGCCTGGAAAATGCGGCAAGATGCTGTCTCTTAAAAAAAAAAAAAAAAAAAACAAACTTTAACATACTTCATATACACACTATGCTAGAGCCTCAATCGAATGATTACATTTTCTAAAATATTGAAGAAATTGTAATTCATTTTATTGGGATCACAATCTAAACAGGAATGCAGTATTTAATATTATCCCCTTCAAAAGGATCTGACTGTTAATTAACATTTTATTAAGCTGCCAAAATACTCTTAAGAAATATTTCTGGGAATCTGACATGTGCTAGGCATTGTTAGGCAATTGGAAATATGAAAAGACTTAATCTCTTAATTTTTATGCTCAAAGAATTTACGGTCAGGTAGGAAAAGGAAAAAACCCCACATTTATAATATAATGCTTGTCATAACAAAGACTGAGGTGCTATCAGCAAGACTGTCCCCAAACTAAAGATTATCCTCTAGTAATGACATCTGGAAGAATCAAAGAATCAAAACTTTAAAAAATCAGAAATTGTTGATACTATCTACATATTTGTCTCTAAACCATACTTATGAACGATGCATTTATTAAGCAACTGCCCACTGGAACACTATCCAGGAAGAAACTATGATTCATTGATATGTTACCTAAAGTATTTAGCTAGCCTATTACAAAGAAACGTAAGCATCGATAAAAATCAGTTTACGAGCAATACCTTCTATCTTACTAGTCTTGGCTCCAAAAAAACCCTTTTTTAATGACAAAACTTACCTTAGAAAGCAAAAAAGGAACAAACTTTAAAACTACCTGATATCTCCTCTCCCAGATACATATTTTGTTATTTTTTTTTTGCTATTTTTTCTATGCAGATGTGCACACACACACAAAATTTAAAAAATTGAAACCATATTGTACATTTTAGTTACACTTATTCACATGATATACTATAACAGTTTTCAATGTCGATAAGTATATTTCTTCACTTTATATTGTTATATTTTAGATACATTTTTGTGTACAACCTTATTTCCTTAGAACCAATTTTTAAAATGCAACTGCCCCATCAAGAGAATATGCATTCTAAGTTTAAAAAATTTTAACTACTACTTACATTTATGGAAAAGTATCCATTACACATTGAGTCAATAAGAAGGGCATAAAACAAGGTGGGGGTATGATTCAATTTATGTAAAATTCAATTTATATGTTACATATACAGAAAGCTGTTTACCAAAATGTTATTATAATAGCAGTTATTTGATTTTGTGTGTGTGTGTGTTGGTGTTTAACATTAGTAAGAAAAATCAGGCCGGGAACAGTGGCTCACGCTTGTAATTCTAATTCTAGCACTCTGGGAGGCCGAGGCAGGAGGATCGCTTGAGTTCAGGAGTTTGAGACCAGCCTGGACACCCCCCTCCCCCCATCTCTACTAAAAATAGAAAAATTAGCGAGGCACGGTGGTGCACACCTGTAGTCCCAGATACTCCAGAGGCTGAGGCAGGAGAATCGCTTGAGCCCAGGAGTTTGAGGTTGCTGTAAGCTAGGCTGACACCACGGCACTCTAGCCCAGGTGACAGAGCGAGACTCTCGTCTCAAAAAAAAAGTTAAATAAAATAAATAAAATGTAAACAGAAAATCTAATTAAATTAATTTTTAAAGAAAAAAAACATTAGTGAGAAAAATTAAAATGTTTACAATGGGCTTTGAAATGAATACGGAAAAAGAATTCCAAACACTGCTTTTTACAGCAACATTGTTGAAGGGACCAGGAAAAATATGCAGTGTATTTTTCTGGTGCTACATCCCTCACCTACATACACCTTATAGGTTTTGTTTAACTGCTATTATGTAGCACTTTGTTCCATTGACTTACTATGAAATTTGAGTTACACTATATCAACCTCTACCTTTAGCTCCAGATAGGAACTGTCTTTACTCATTTTGGACCTCCTTCCATAATAGTGAGCATGGCAAAGGTTAAGAACTTAATAAATAACTAGTTTACTTGAACTTAATTAAGATCCTCTCCTGCTCCTATAAGGAGATTCCTTCAATCAGGGAATCAACATAATTCCAGTGAGATGAGATTTACTAAGAATATTTAAAAGGAAATTTTAGTATCTGATAATATTTTTTAACTAGTCTATAAGCATGTCTTTAAAAGAGCTGCTCCTAAGCAACAAAAATGATGGACTCTGAATTTTAACCTCATTTTTCCCAATGGATATAATATATAATGAGCTAATAAATGAACTATAGAAATGAGAAGGCAGGCAAAGAAAGGATGGTAGAAAGACATTTAATTGAGGTTCAGGTGGATTTTAAGAATCACACAATCAATCTCCCAGCAAGAAAACTTTCAATGGTTACTGAAAGCTTGCTGAAGAAGGTCAAGCAGTATAGGTGGCGCTGAGCATTTATGCACAAAAAATACAGTCCCGTACTCAAGGAGTAGACAGTGTAGTTTTTTCCTTGTTTGTTTGTTTTTTATTTTTATTTTTTTGAGACAGAGTCTCACTCTGTTGCCCTGGCTAGAGTGAGTGCCGTGGCGTTAGCCTAGCTCACAGCAACCTCAAACTCCTGGGCTCAAGCAATCCTTCTGCCTCAGCCTCCCAAGTAGCTGGGACTACAGTCATGTGCCACCATGCCTGGCTAATTTTTTCTATATATTTTTAGCTGTCCAATTAATTTCTATTTTTAGTAGAGACGGGGCCTTGCTCTTGCTCAGGCTGTTCTCGAATCCCTGAGCTCAAACAATCCGCCCGCCTCGGCCTCCCAGAGTGCTAGGATTACAGGCGTGAGCCACCACGCCCAGCTGAGACAGTGTAGTTTTAGCCAGCTGAAAAACATCATGATGTGTTCTAACAGCGGCACTACACAAAGTGCATTCAATGGTGGCCCAGGAGAGGGTACCTGACCCAGGATGAGCTGGGGAGAAGGCACAGAAATTTTCTGGGAGATGACGTGTTAAATTTTGAAATCTAAAGCAGCATTAGATCAGGGAAGCAACATTGGAGGGCATTTTAGATTGAGGAACTGTAAGTACCACCACAGAAAACAGAAAATAGGTCGGTGCAGCTAGAGTTCAGTAGGACATTTGGGAACACTGCAGGACACATGTTCAGAAAGACAGGCAGGGCCAAGATGAACAGCTTAGTAGGCTATGCTAAGAATGCACCATACAAAGCTATATTCTGCCAGTTACAAAGAATCATTAATTTTAAGCAAAAAGGGGTATGTTTCAGATAAGTCTTTTAGAAAGACTGAGAGCAGGGAAAGACTGTAGCAGGGAAAACCGGGGGGTAAGGAAAGTATAATAGCTAAGAGGCTGTTATAGAAATGCAGATGTACGCTGGGCTCATGCCTGTTCTGGAGGCTGAGGATCTGTCTATTGAGCTCAGGAGCTCAGTCTGGGCAACACAGAGAGAATCCTCCTCTCAAAACAAAACAAAACAAAACAAAACAAAACAAACACAAGCTTTGTGCAGTGGCAGTATGGTAGGTTCATCTGAGGCACAATTACTGCTAATTGAAAACTTTTCCCAATACCCTACACAGTGACAACTTGCAATATAGTTGGCATTGGCAATTTTTGATAGTCACTGTGGAGACTGAACATGAAAGAAAGAAGCGGGCGGGGGGAGAAAGGAAGGAAAGAAGAGAAAGAAATGCAGATATAAATTGACAAGGTCCTGAACTAAGGAAGTGCCTGTGAAGGAGAAACAGGGGATGGATCTGAGTTATTTATTTAAGCATCTATGAGGAAAAATCAATAGGGTTGTGTGACCAATAATGTGTGTGACCAATAATAGGCGTGGAAGCTAAGGTGGAAGGAAGAGTCTAGAATAACTTTGGAGGTTTCTGGCTTTAAAGCCTGGGTGAATGGTGAGGCCGTTAACAAAAATGGAAACCTAAAATAAGAGCCAGGCTTGGAAAAGCAGGCAGATGAGATGAGTTCATTATCTATGGGAGAGCTAAGGAGAGATGCGAGTGATGCCAAGTAGGGTCGGAAATGCTGAGGGGTCTGGGGTAGAGCTATAGATGTGATATGAGATATTTGCATTTGAGGTTACTGATGTAAAAAAGCTAGCACAGAAAGGACGCAGGGAGTGAGAAAAGAGGTGAGATAAACCTTAGGATATATCAATATTCAGGAATGGGCAGGAAAAGAGAAGCTTACATGGAAACTTGAGAATAAACAAGGACAGGTGGGGTGGAGAAAGGGAGGGAAAGAAAGGGAATAACACAAGTGAGGAGAGAGAAGTTTTACAGGCAGAAAACTAAAGAGAAGCAAGTAAGTTAACTAAAAAGCCCCCTGGATACGCAACCAGGAGTCATCAGTGAAAGCAGTTTCAATGGAGCAGCAGGGCAGGGTGGAGGAGTGACTGCTAAGTAAGTGGTAGAAGGTGAACACTAGGTCAAGAGGAGTAAAGAAAAGCCTGGCAAGGGGAGGTGGTTCACACCTGTAATTCTAGCACTCTAGGAGGCCGAGGCATCTTGCTTGAGCTCAGGTGTTCAAGACCAGCCTGAGCAAGAGCAAGACTCTGTCTATACTAAAAATAGAAAAAATTAGCCAGGCGTCGTGGAACATGCCTGTAGTCCCAGCTACCCAGGAGGCTGAGGCAGAAGGATCACTTAAGCCCAGGAATTTGAGGTTGCAGTGAGCTATGATGATGCTAAGGCACCCTAACCAGGTGACAGAGCAAGACTGTCTCAAAAAAAAAAAAAAAAGAGTAAAGAGTACTTTGTAGACCCTTTACCAATGACAGGAAGGACAAGGTGATGTCTTATTAACTAGAGGAATTTTATTTTTTTAAAAAAATGTAAGCAGGCCGGGTGCGGTGGCTCACGCCTGTAATCCTAGCTCTCTGGGAGGCCGAGGCGGGCAGATTGTTTGAGCTCAGGAGTTCGAAACCAGCCTGAGCAAGAGCGAGACCCCCGTCTCTACTGAAAATAGAAAGAAATTAATCGGACAACTAAAAATACATAGAAAAAATTAGCCGGGCATGGTGGCACATGCCTGTAGTCCCAGCTACTCGGGAGACTGAGGCAGAAGGATTGCTTGAGCCCAGGAGTTTGAGGTTGCTGTGAGCTAGGCTGATGCCACGGCACTCACTCTAGCCAGGCAAAAGAGTGAGACTCTGTCTCAAAAAAAAAAAAAAAAAAAAAAAGTAAGCAGGTTTATATGCCAAAGGGGGAAAAAAATGAAGTTAGAAAAACTAAAAATGTACAATGACAGAAAAAAAAATCATAGGATTTCCTGAGAGGAACGGAATAGACAATATCAAAACCTCTAACAAGAGAAGTAAATAACTCTTCCTCCCAGACTGTAAGGAAGGAGAGAAAAGACGGACATGGGTATGAATCAGTCCAACTAAATAATCAAAAGGCTTGTATAAAGAAGCAAATCAACTTCTGCCACAAACAGGCTGGCAGTGAGAGCTTGGGCAGGTGAGAGTTGTTTAACGGCTCTCGGACTCAGGAAGACGGAAAAGCAAACCTTTCACCAGCAGACCTAGAACACACTCCCATTTCCCCTGATTCACTGTCTCCAGCAAGGCCAAACAACTGTGCTTTCTACATACCCCACTAACTAGAATGTTAGCTCCATAAGGGGATGGACTTCCTGGATTTGTCCACCACTGTATCCTTGGTGCCTAGCATCTGTGTAGCACTCAAAAAATTTTGTTGAATGAATAGATATCAAGGATCCAGGCTCTCCAAAATTCATCCTAGTGTTTGCGAAAACCACTACCTTCCATCATTACAAACCTTGTTAATTAGCCATCCACCTTTCCTGATTAAATCCAAACCAGATCATCCTCAGTGAATCATTACTCACTATCTTAACAACTGCTTTTCCTACTATTAAATCACATACTATATATGCTATTGAATCTTGACAATCAGAGGTTTGAAAGATTATAGCTCATAGAAGCAGCAAAAGACATTCACCCTAATTTCTATTTGGTTGTAAAAAAAAAGAAAAAAGATGAGGTCAGGCACAGTGGCTCATGCTTACAATCCCAGCCCAAGAGTCTGGGAGCCCAAGAGTTCGAGATTACACTGAGCTATAATTGTGCCACTGTGGTCCAGCCTGAGCAACAGAGCAACCTGTCTCTTAAAAGAAAGATGATGAACCCTCTTCTACTTAGGCTATTAAAATTAAATTTGCATTCTCTAAGCAAACATTGTTTCCAGAAAAGACACCTACTAGTTAAACAAGAGTCAAAATATAGTAAGGATATTAAAAAATTAACTATAGTCCTACTATTTGTGGGTCTGTTCAAAGTTCCCTTCATTTGGTCCTAACACACAGGTTATAACAACATACCTGGTACATCATCCTTTCCACCAAATAGTCAAACTCGTATCAAATAGCTCTGAAACCTCACCTATGCTTCCATAAACACTTCTCAAATTGATGACAGAAAAGGTGAAAACACCCACTAGCTTCAGGACATATATTCACCACATAGCTTCCCATACCCAGGAAAACTTCAGATTTCATTAAAAACAAGAAACTCATAGGCTGGGTGCAGTGGCCCATGCCTATAATTCCAGCACTTTGGGAGACTAAGGGGGGAAGATCACTAGAGACCAGGAGTTCAAGACCTGCCTGGGCAACACAGCAGGACCTAGTTTCTACAAAAAAAAAAATAGAAAAATTAGCCAGTGTGGTGGTGTGCACCTGTACTCCAAACTACTCAGGACGCTGAGACAGGTGGATCATTTGAGAGCCCAGGCAACAGAGTGAGACCTTGTTTCCAGAAAACAAAAACAAAAATTCCCCAAGAAACTCAACTACAGAAAAGCAACCCAATTAAAAAATGGGCAAAAGACATGAGTAGTTATTTCTCTGAAGAAGATACACAAATGGCCATGAAAAGATGAGCACATGAAAAGATGCTCAACATCACTAATCACTAGGGAAATCAATACCACAATGAGGTATCAATCACCTTGCACCCATTAAGATGGTTACTTTGGGGAAAAAAAAGCAGAAAATAGTAAGTGTTAGCAAGGATGTGGAGAAACTGGAATCCTCTCACATTGCTGGTGGGAATGCAAAATGGTTCAGCTGCTATGGAAAATACTATGGTGGTTCTTCAAAAGATTATGAACAGAATTACCATACAATCCAGCAATTCTACCTTTGGGCAGATAGCCAGAATAACTGAAAGCAGGAACTTGAACAGATATCTATAAACCTATATTTATAACAGCATTATTCATGACAGCAAAAGGTAGAAGCAACCCAAGTGTTCCTTGACGGATACAGTGGTGCACCCATAAAATATTATTCAGCCTTAAAGAGGAAGGGAATTCTCAAAACAAACAAACAAAAAAAGGGAATGATCCTATGTAAAAAAAAAAATAAAAAAATAAAAATAAAAAGGAAGGGAATTCTGATACATGCTGCAACATGAATGAACCCTGTGGGCATTATGGCAAGTCCAGTCACAAAAGTACAAATATTGTATGATTCCTCTTATATGAGGTACCTAGAGTAGTTAAACTCAGATCAGAAAGTAGAATGGTGGTCATCAGGGACTGGGGGGAGGAAAGAATGGGAGTGTTACTGTTTAATGGGTAGAGTTTCAGTGAAAAGAGTCCTGAGGCTGGATGGCGGCAATGGCAGCAAAAAACTTGGATATACTTAATGCTACTGACCCGCACACTTAAAAATGGTTACTATTTTTATGTGTATTTTATAATTTAAAAAACAAAAACTATGAAAACTAAAGAATTAGATTCCATTTGCACATGTATTTTTAGATTGTTATTTTATCCAATTTATGAAGGAGCAATCATGCTATCTAGGCCTCAATCTCTACTTTGAAATGCAAACATACTTGCAAAAATTACATTTTTCCTCTTTAAAAGATTCCCTTTAAAAATATTTAATTTAAAAAGAATTAGCTATATAATAGAACCATAAACAAACTTTAATGAGCATTTGCTTTAACAACCTAAGTTGAGTCTTAGTAATAACATCCATTATTTGATATTGACCAATAACCACTAACAACTTTCTGTTGCACGCCCAGTACAATGAAGGACACCTCTCATGTATACGCTCTTTTCATCTCCACCTCCACTCTTGCAATCATTTCCTAATAAGTCTCTCTGATCATTAACCAGCTTCCACCACTACAAGAGTAACCACTAAATCAAAATATACTGAGTCCCTATTTTGTGCCAGGCACTAAGGATACAGTGATGAAATCAGACACAGCTCCAGCTTTCAGGGAGTTCACAGTCTGGTCCAGGAGAGAGAAAAACCAAATCATATAATTTCAGGCAGTAAAAGTGATATGAAATGTAAGCAAACTGGTAAGAGGCAAGATATTGCCGACAGAAGTCAGACAAGGTCTCTCTCAGGTGAATGACTCTTGACATATGACAGGTACCCCTCCCCCGTCACTGCACCGTTCCAAGAATTTTTTTTTAACTGTTTAAGTCAATATAACGGCTTGTCTCATGGAAGGGAGAACACCAGAATAGGTTAGACTTTCTTGCTATAGCAAGCTCAAATTGTGTCAGACAGTTTTGATCATCTGCCAGAGTGTTGCTTGCGGTAAGAATGTGTCATTGGAAAAGTCATAGTAATGTACATCCAGAGGCTGCATCTACAACCAGTAAATGTTTCATAATCCATAAGAAATGACTCCATGTAGTAAAGTATAAAATGATGAAGTAACAGTGAGACAGTGAAAAGAGAAAATGAATTTTTACTTCCTTTGGCAGAGTAGCATGGTTTGTGTTAATACTGTAGGACCAGGGAAAGTCATACTGAAGGGAAGTGAGTATTCATTCAGATACTCAGCAAAACCCCTCTTCTTCCAGACCCTGGCCCCAAACCTTTGAACACACATTTTTGATTCTATCACTCCCTTCAATTCAATAGCTCTCCAGTTAATCTGGCTGAAATGAGACCCCTCAGTGTGGCAACAAACCAGTTTACCATTCATATTCTCCAGGGTCTCCCCACATGTCCTCAGTTTTCCAAGAAAACTAAGCTTTGGTGAATCCTCTTCCCTCTGCCTAGATTCCCTCCCGATCAAATCTCTCACTCTATCTACCTACCTTCAAAGCCCATCTCAAATACAACTCCTAGAACAATGACATGAATATGATTTCCCCAGAGAAGCGGTATCTCCTTCTTCAAACTCCCTTTGCAGTCTTAAAACACCTGATGTTTAATTATAACTATTTTGTGATGTTCTCCAACTCCGTATGACAGGTTTCATGGTTGAAGAAACAGGCTTGTTCATTTTTTTTTTATCTCTTATAGTATGTTTTTCAGAGTACATACTCTTTATTCATGTTTATTAAATATGTAGAAGACTTAAAGAGATCTACCACTTGGCTGAGGAACAAAATTCAAGATGGCATAAAGTCCTACTTGGTACGGTTCTAGGCACTAAAATGCTGTGATTTGCTAAGAAAGCACAACAGAATAGTAAAGTAGCAGAGAATGACTATGTTCCAACTCTAGCTCTGCCACTAATTTGACATGAACCTCAGGGAAGTTATTTAGCTTCTCTGGGCCTCAGTTTCCTCATCTGTAAAATGGTGAGACTATCACCTACCTCAAGGGTTGGTGTGAAAAACCATAGAACCACAGCTAGAACTCAGGTTAGGCACAGAAAGATGCAAGCTAAGTAGAGAAGGTAGAGATGCGCAGAGGAGGAAGACATTCCAGAGAAGAAGATAAAACTAGCAAAGGCTAGGAAGTGAGAATAAATGTAGAATGTAAGACAATCGGCTAGTTTTTCTTTTGGGCAATGGTGGGAGGAAGTGAGAATAAACGTGGAATGTAAGACAATCGGCTAGTTTTTGTTTTGGGCAATGGTGGGAAAATAAGATATGATCTAAATGAGTTTAAAAATAGTGCACTAAAAACTGATTATATAAACCACATTACTTTATCACGTGTATATTTGGAGTTAGATGAAAGAGTTCTAGTGACAGTAATTAGCATCCAGTCTACATAATAATCTGCCTTGAGAACATCTCACACACTATATAGCAGTCAGTTCTTTAATGAGAATCTGTATAAAACTCAAGAATTCCATCATATTTTGTTCAAGCCAAATATAAGTAAATGCTGGATTATAGTTATTTTAGAAGCATCCCTTTCTTTATGCTAGCTTAAAGAAACCAAGAGCTGATTATATGACAACGTAATAAAACATAAACTGAAAGAACTGCACTCCCCCATGAATTACCCTGTTACAATGTAAGATTTTATTACTCCTCTGCTCAAAACCCTCAGATAGCTCCCATCCCAGTAAAGGTGAAATCCTCCCAACAGTGTAAAAGGCTCTGGTTGTTCTGCCCACCCCTTTACCCGCTCCTTCCTCACTTCATCTCCTACAACTCCCTCTGCTCACAGGACTCCAATCACATTGGTCTTCTCACTGTTCCTCTAACAGGCCAGCTTTGTCCTCTTCAAGGCCTTTATGCTTGCTGTTCCCCAGCTTGGAACGTTCCTTTCCCCTGATACTCACACGGCTCACTCCCTCACCTTCTTCTAGTCTGCTTAAGTATCAGCTTGTCTGTAAGGAGTTGCCTGACTAATTATTGCAAATTCCAAAAACACGTTCCCATTCCCCTTTCCAGCTTTATTTTTTTCCCTAAGGCATCGATCATCTTCTAACATACAGTATAATTTACGTATCTGATTGCCTCTCTTCCCACTAGAAAGGTAAGTTTCATGAGGGCAGAGGTCACAGACCTATCCCTAACACCTAAGATGGTGTTAAGGAATAGGCACACAATAAGCACCAATAAAAATATTCAGTGAATGAATGAGTTACACGTTAGGCTACATAATGCCCCTTCCAGATACGGGAAAATACATTTTTCCCCATAGCTGAAAGTCTAAAAATTAATTTTTGGTAGAAACACTTATTGCTCACCTCCTATGTGCCAGAACTGGGCTTGGCTCTGAAAAGCTTAAATGAATTAAGACAATTCCTGCCCTTTAGAAACTCCTGGGTGTGTATATGGGGGACAGACATACAAACATCATTTATAAAACACCATATACAAGGAAGCCACAGGAAATTGATTAACAGTCTAAAGGAGTGAGGGCAAGGAGAGAAATGCTGAGGTGACGAGACTACAATTACCTCAAACTCTCAAGTAGTACGATCGTTTTTCCTTATATTTTTGGTGCGTATGCTTGCAACTCCACATAAATTATTTATTCACATAAGATAGGCTTTCAAGTAGGCCGCAAAGAAGTTTGTGTGACTATGGCGATCTCCTCAAGACTGCACAAAGAACATCGACTGTCTTTTACAGTCTTCTCGTTTAGCAGGTTTTGCCTATTGGGACCCCTAATTTGGGGGCTTGCATCTCCCACCTGCTGCCTGCTTGAGTCAAAATCCTCCCCGTGGCTAGCCCTGCCTCAGAGCCGGGCACCCTGCAAATCCCTTCCTAGCCGGGCGAGTGCCGCCTCCGGAAAGCCGCCAACTGGGCCTCGGTAAGAGTTGCGAGAAGCGGGAGCCGTGGGAGGGCGGCGCGGCTCGGAAGGCCTCCTCTAGGCCTCAGCCTGCACTTCCACCCCTCCCCAGTACCCTGGCCGCTGGTGCCCGGAGGCTCCGCGGACTCTTTGTTAAGCGAGGCCGCAGTTCTCCGCCCTCGCTAGGCCCCACAGTTGCCTCCAGTGCCCCCGAGGGTTAGCAGCCTTAAGTCCAGAGCCCCCACGCACAAACCTGCTGCTACAGCTGCAGCAGCAGCTGCTACTACCGCCGGCGCGGAAAAAAAATCTCCGGCCCAAAGTGCGCGCTGTCCGGGCTCCGTCCCGCCGCGCTCTTCCCTCTCCGCCCCCTTCGCCGCCGCTGCCGCCGCCGCCTCGGGCCCGTTGCTGAAAGGGGGAGGGGAATGAAAACCTGACATGCGCAGTGAAGAGAGCGCGGGCCAAAGGGCGGAGCCTGAGGCTACGGCTCCCGGAAGGCGCTGCTGGTTCCCGGCTTTAAAGTTCCAGAATGCCTCACAGGCTCCTCAGACTCTGAGGGGGAGCTGCAGCTGTGTGGAGAGTGTTCACGGCCCACCTCGAAAGTGGGTCTGGGAATGAAGAGAGAGGGGCAGTGACACGGAGCCGCCAAAAAATCCGAAGAGAAAGGAGTAGGGCGAATAGCACATTTACATTAAAACGTCAATCCCCTTAACTCCGGTCCCTTGCAAATACGACTTGAGCAACATTTCTTTGCTTGCCTCTAGCCACGTGGTCCCATAGAGCATGGCCACCTTTAGCTTCCGGAGCACACGTTCAGTGTGACGTCAACTTGACTGAACCCAAGTGAGGAGGACTGGGATAGGCGAGGACAATTCTGGCCTCGGGGCGGAGATTATGTAATTTTCCCAGCAGCCCCACCTCGCCTCAGCTAGGCCGGGGAGAGGGAGGTCTCGCGCTGTCCCCAAGGTTGCGTCCCGCCCCCTCGCCGCGCGCAGGCGTGGACGAGCCGCACGCATTCTACGTAACGGACGGCGGAGGCTAGGCGAAGGGGGCGGGGCGTGACTGAGCTACCTGGTCGGCCTCTGTCTTAGAGGCTTCTGGGCACTGAAACCGCAGCGACCACAGAGACGGCGACCAGACTGAGAGGCAGGCTGGGTAGAGGTGGCGGACGCAGGAACGCTGGGCCGAGTTTTAGCCTCGGCTACAGGTAGGTAGCGGGCTGTGAGGCGTTAGTCGGTGGGTCCGGGCCAGGCCGTGCGGTGACTCTTGAGTTGCGTGGCCTGTATGCCGGTCTGGTTCCTCAGGCAACCCTTAAGTCCAGCCGGTGGTGACATGCATCGGTCCCTGCGCCTTCTAACTTCTCCTGACTTTATTTTGAAAAAAAAAATTTTTTTTTTAACTCTCCATCAACGTTAAGGCCCATTTTCTGTTGATTTGCGGAGTGGAGTGGTGTTGGAGAATTTAATGGTTTTCGGGAACTTTCCCACAGCTGGCGGGGGGGGGGGGGCGGTGTGAGGAAATGCCAACCAGAAGGGCAAAGTTAGAGGAAATTTACAGTGTGCAGCTGGAAGAATGGAAGTAGGCATTAGGATGAATTGATTTTCCATGGTAGGGAGAAACTAAACAAGGGTGGTTTAACAGAAACAACAATTTCTGTGGCCAATTTTTGATGAAGATTTCTAACTTGAAACGTTTTTATCCATCACAAGTAAGCAGAGGGGAATGAAATCTACATAAGTTCCAGAAGACTCATATTTTGGCCGTTGTCAGAATGGCCTAATCGAAAATGACAAGGAATGATGGCCTCACTTACTCCTCTTTCGTTTTTAAATTAAGAGTCAGTCGCCGAGAGACTATTGGATGAGCTTGCAGAAGATAATCAAACCAGATTCGTTAATGCTTTTGCCTTGACTTGGTCCTGTGTTCCTTGCTTCAGGAGTCTCAGGCCGGGTGGCCTGGCAGGGAGTTGAGCATTTGAGAAATGAGTTGACAGGGGCAACAGAGACTTCTGAGAGGGAAGGCCAAGGTACAAATGGCTTGGATAATTTTAAACTAATAACCTTGAAGGAGTTCTGTTACAGTGCTGAGTTATCTTGGAAATGTTTCTATGGTGTGAACATTCTAGATGGCAATTGTATTTGAAATGATCAGGCATTTTCGCAGGCCATTAATCAAGTTGACTGTACAAGTGTTAACCTTTAGTCACTTCTATTTCGAAAAAAGTTCAAGACTGGGATCTGAAAAGGGAAACACTAAAAATGAAGTTTTTTTTAACTCTTAAAGGGTATTTGTAAGGCACAGCAGAAGAAAGGAATAGGAACTAATATTGAGAGCCTTCGTTGTGCCAGGCAGTGTGTTAAAATGGTACATATCTCCTGTAATACCCATCACAGCCCAGGGGCAAGTAGCAAATGGTATCCTTTTTTTGCATGTGGGGAACAGGGAATTTTAAGTAAATAGCCTAAGATCATATGGCTGGTAAATGGTAGAGCTGACATTTTAAACCAAGTATGAGGAGAAATAGGGGAAAAGAGCACATACTTCACTGAAGGTTTTCCTCTTTCTTCCACTTTTGACCAAATGTCACAACATGAGAACTAGGGGGAAAGCCTAGACAAATTAGAAGAGAAACTTTGTTTAACAGGTAATAACTTGGAGGATTAATGACCCTTATAACTAGTGGAAGCTGAAAATAATGTCCATTCTAGAGTTCAGGAGCATGAATTAATGAAAGACGGAGACACATCACAAACCCCCTTGAGGTTGGTATTGAGAGGGCAGCATGCTTTCCACAAAATGTCCTCTGGCGCTAACCTCAAAGATCAAATAGTGGAAAGGTGTCTGTCCATATCCATGGGAAATTGGTTCCAGGACCCACTCCTCAGAGACCAAAATCCATGGATACTCCAGTCACTTACATAAAATTGCATGGTATTTGCATATACCCTACACACATCGCCCGTATACTTAAAAGTCATCTCTAGTTTACTTATGATACCTAATACAATGTAAACACTATGTAAATAGTTGTTACACTGTATTGGCTTTTTAGTTGGTTTTTTTTTTTTGTATTGTTTTATTTATTTTTTCCTGAATATTTTCAGTCCGTGGTTGGTTGAATCCACAGATGTGGAACCCACCCATACGGAGGGCCTGCTGTACTGTTGGCCTATCCTTTATGGCATTTCTCAAAATCATTTGTACCTTTCAAAATTTATCAACTTTAATTCTAAGAATAATTCTTTTTTTTAATATAATCTCAGATGGGAAAATATAATTCTAAGACTATTTCTTGAGCATCCATGGGTTGCAAGATATTGGGCAATAACCTTTTATATTAAACTAATTCCTTTAAGGATTGATGGTGCTATAAATATGAGATTTAGATTATTCATTATCCCCAAGCTTGAAAGAGTAGTACTTACTTCCTTTTGCCACACTCTCACCTCCATTAGGACTCAACTCTGCATCTGACTTCCATCCCTACCACTTCCCTGCACTTGTCAATAATGATTTCCTGATTAATATTTGGAAATTTTTGGTCTATATCTTACTTGAACTTCAATTGAAACTGAGCTCTGCTTCCTTCTTAGAAACATGCTTCTCCTTTAACTTCTATGATACCACTTTGACCAGACTCTCTTCTTTTTCTCTAACCATTCCTTTTTAGCATCCCATTCTAGTTCTTCACCTCTTAGTTGTTATGTGTTTCTGGGTTGTTTCGGTTGTCGTTGTCATCTTTTTTTCTTTTCTTTTTCTTTTTTTTTTTTTTTAACCTTGTTCTTAATACCGTCTCTATTTCCAGCTCAGGCTTGTGTTTCTGGGTGTTTCCTTTTCTCCGTTTATAAAATGGGTTATGACACCTTTTAGGGACATTATGAAAATTAAGAGATAAGTGTTAGTCTTCTAGCATACTGCTTGAATACTCTCCAGACTTTTCAACAGCTGCTAAATTCAATTTATTACTTTTTCCCACAATTTTTTCCTCCTTTATTGTTCTTTATCTCAGTTAAGGATGGCTTTGTCCAGCTATTTATCAGGCCACAACTTGGTATCACCACAAATCTTCCTTGTCCATATTCCCTGTATCCAATCACTATGCAAGTGTAACTCTTAAATGCCTATCAAATCACTTTTTCTCTTCATTCCCACCACTGCCAGATAATTACTATTTTATCCAGTTATCTCAGCTACTTCCTATTTTTCCTGCCTCAAGTACCCTTCCCCAATTCACTCTACCCGTAAGCTGTCAGTGTTAAATTACAAATCTGATCGTGGCACTCTCCTACTTAAAATCCATTAGTTGCTGTTAATTATCCAAACTTCTTGGTGTGGTATTTAAATAAAAATCATCATGATCTGGCCCCTGATGGCCTTGCCAGCCTAATTTCCTCCACTTGGGTCTACAAACCCAGTGCTCTATCACAGTGGTCTCCAGCCTTTTTGGCACCAGGGACTGGTTTCATGGAAGACAGTTTTTCCATGGACGGGGGAGAGGTGGGTGGATGGTGGTTTCAGGATGATTCAGGCGCATTACATTTATTGTGTACTTTATTATTATTACATTGTTACTTGCCACTTACTGATAGGGTTTTGATGTGAGTCTGCAAGCAATTGATTTATTATGATCTCTGTGCAGTCAAGCCTCTCTGCTAATGATAATCTGTATTTGCAGCTGCTCCCCAGCGCTAGCATCACTGCCTCAGCTCCACCTCAGATCATCAGGCATTAGATTGTAATAAGGAGCGTGCAACCTAGATCCCTCACATGCACAGTTTACAATAGGGTTCACACTCCTGTGAGAATCTAATATGCTGACCTGACAGGAGGCAGGTGATGTGAGCAGAGGGGATCAGTTGTAAATACAGATGAAGCTTCACTCCCTTGCCTGCTGCTCACCTGTTGCTGTGCAGCCTGGTTCCTAACAGATCACAGACTGGTATTGGCCCAGGGGTTGGGTACTGCAGCTCTGTCATACCGAACTCCTAAAATATGCTATTTCAGGCCTCTGTGCCATAGCTGTTTCTCAATCTGCAATACCTCATCTCGAGTGCAGGAGGAACCATGCTTTTATTTTTTACAACTATTACTTTTGGCCAAGCGTGGTAGCTTGCAATGGAGGCCAACGTGAGAGGATCACTTAAGGCCAGGAGTTTGAGGCCAGCCTGGACAACAGACTGAGACCCCATCTCCACAGAAAATGGAAAATTTAGCTGGGCTTGGTGGTGTGCACCTGTAGTTCTAGCTACTTTAGGGAGGCTGAGGCAGGAGGATCACTTGAGCCCAGGAGTTTGAGGTTGCGGTGAGCTATGACACCATTGCATTCTAGCCTGGGCAGCAAAGCAAGACCCTGTCTCAAAACAAAAACAAAACCAAAACCAAACAAATAAAAAACTATTTATTTTAATTATAAAAGTATCTTGTAGAAAAATATAAAGAAAAATAGGACAAAATGCCCATAATCCTACCATACAAACTAAATACTATTTATGCGTAGATGTACGTCCTTCTAAACCGTTTTTTGTTTTGTTTTGTTTTTTTTGGAGACAGAGTCTCACTCTTTTTGCCTGGGCTAGAGTGCCGTGGCATCAGCCTAGCTCACAGCAACCTCAAACTCCTGGGCTCAAGCGATCCTTCTGCCTCAGCCTTCCGAGTAGCTGGGACTACAGGCATGCACCACCATGCCCGGCTAATTTTTTCTATATATTTTTAGTTGTCCGATTAATTTCTTTCTATTTTTAGTAGAGACGGGGTCTCGCTCTTGCTCAGGTTGGTCTCGAACTCCTGAGCTCAAACGATCTGCCTGCCTCGGCCTCCCAGAGTGCTGGGATTACAGGCGTGAGCCACGGCGCCCGGCGGAAACAGTTTTTTAAATATGCATTTGCGGCCGGGCGCGGTGGCTCACGCCTGTAATCCTAGCACTCTGGGAGGCCGAGGCGGGCGGATCCTTTGAGCTCAGGAGTTCGAGACCAGCCTGAGCAAGAGCGAGACCCCGTCTCTACTAAAAATAGAAAGAAATTAGCTGTACAACTAAAAACATATATATATGTATATATATATATATAATTAGCCGGGCATCGTGGTGCATGCCTGTAGTCCCAGCTACTCGGGAGGCCGAGGCGGGAGGATCTCTTGAGCCCAGGAGTTGGAGGTTGCCGTGAGCTAGGCTGATGCCACGGCACTCTAGCCCGGGCAACAGAGTAAGACTCTGTCTCAAAAAAAAAATAAAATAAAATAAATAAATAAATAAATATGCATTTGCTTCAAAAACAACGTGGGTTCTAACTTGATTTGTAACAATATTTAATGGACAGAAAGTAACCTTGTTTTTTGGATACACCCATAGTTTAGCCAAATAGTCAAAATTTTCGCTCTCTCATAAGTAATACTTTAACAACTAACCCTTGAAGCTGAATTCCTGTGTAAATTTATGATTATTCAGAAATCATGCTTTGCTTAGTTTGGTATCTACTGTAGTGATATGCTTAGTGAAGGTACATTTAATTACATATAGTAGGATCATTTATCAAAAGCAATGAAAGCCAAAGGAGATTTTATAATATTTTATAATAATTGGTTAGCCTTTGATGATTATTGAATCCTTATGTAATAAAAATTGTATTTTAGAAAGATCATGGTTTTTAGCAAGGAGAGAAGTAGGGCGTAGGGAGAGAGTCGAGATAAGGGAGACCAGTTAGGATAATGACTGTGGTTCCTCAGCAGGTAGGTGGTGGTAACTTGGATTATGGTGGTTTTGGGAATCAAAGAAGAAAACACTAGGATTTGATTGCTGATTAGATTTCAAAGGGAAAAGAAAGTGAGAAATTAGATATTTTGTTCATTTCAACAAGTAAGATTGGAAAAATTGGATTGATACTATAATAGTATAAAAACAGAGAAATTCAGGTCAAGCACAGTGGCTCACACCTGTACTCCCAGCACTTTGGGAGGCCAAGGTGGGCGGATCACTTGAGGCCAGGAGTTTGAGACCAGCCTGGGCAACATAATGAGACCTCTGTTTCTACAAAAGGAAATTTTTTTATTAGCTGAGTGTGGTGGCTGAATGTAGTCCCAGCTACTAGGGGGTGGGTAAGGCAGAAGGGTTGCTTGAACCCAGGAGTTTGAGGCTGCAGTGAGTTATGACTCCAGCCTAGGTGAAGAGCAAGACTCTGTCTCAAAAAAAGAAAAAAAGGGAAAACTCAGATACCTGCTGAGTTTGAGTTAGAGCTGACCATAGGGCAGGTGTCAGTAGACTGCCGCCTGAGAGGTGGCCTGTGAAAGAATGATTTTTACATTTTTAAAGGTTTGTTTAAAAAAGAAGAAGAATATGCAACAGAGACCAGTATGTGCCCCATAAAGCATAAAATATTTACTATTTTACCAGATACAGAAAAAGGTTGTAGGGCATCAAAATAGAGATATCTGTTTAATAATTGACGACACAGGGCTGGTCTTGAGATAATTGCTATTTGCATGTAGATGTATGTCCATCTAAACCTTTTGCTTTATTTGCCTCAATGGTTTTCATGGTTGCAATCTAACTACTTCTCAAGTGCCAGCTCTAATGTTCTCCCCTTTTTTTGTAAAGCCTTACCTATTTGATAAAATGGTTACATTGCCCTCCATGTTTTCATATAATCTGGTACATATTTTTGTCACATAATGTGGTTTCATCTGTCAGTTCAAAAGCTTGTTCAGTTGTTGGAATACTTAGGTGTCCTTTTCAAACAGCTATGTATAAAATGCTGATATATTGAATTCCATCATACACACTAGGAACAATTTGTTAGCTGAAAATTACTACTTTTAAGTAAGTAATATAAAATCACAGCCACCAATGTACATTTGAGAAGCAGCCTGAGAAGTGGTTTATAGCATGAATTTTAGAGGCAAAACTCTGGGATCAAATCACAGCTCTGTTACCCTTGGTAGTTGTATTAATAATTAGTATCTCTGTGCCTCATTTTTCTTATCTGAAATGGGGATATTAGTACTGCTACTTTCCTTAGAGGGCTATTATAGGATTAAATAAGTTGCTTTTTGTAAAGCCTTTAGAACAGTGTCTAGCTAGCACTTAGTGTCCTAAGTGTTTGATCTCAAGATAATGGTGTTCACACATGCACACACAAAGTCGATCTAAGGAGGAATGGCTTTTCTGTTCCAGGATTATTCTTGCTACAACTAATAGATAAATAGTTGCATCTTATTCGAATCTTCTTTATATCCCTTTCTCAGTTTCTATAAAAAACTTTTTATAGGCCCCCCAAAAATGCTTATTTGAATACTCAGTGTAAATATAAAGAGAATTTTAGAGAACCCAACCTAAAGAAATTAAATGACTTGTCATTTTACAGATACCTAGTGCCAGGATCTGGACTAGAACCCGAGCCTCTTGACTTCACTTCATTTTCCTTTATCTAATGCTATCTGAATCAAATAATATTGCATGAGAGACAAGCAGGAAAGATTTGTAGATTTATTAACTGTTTACAAAATCTGATCAGTATATATAGAATGGCATTCCATTTGGTTTTTTTTTTTTTTTTAAGGTGCAATGAAAGCCTTTCACGCTTTCTGTGTTGTCCTTTTGATATTCGGGAGCGTCTCTGAAGCCAAGTTTGATGATTTTGAGGATGAGGAAGATATAGTAGAGTATGATGATAATGACTTTGCTGAATTTGAGGATGTCATGGAGGATTCTGTTACTGAATCTCCTCAACGGGTGATAACCACTGAAGATGATGAAGACGAGACCACTGTGGAATTGGAAGGACAGGATGAAAACCAAGAAGGAGATTTTGAAGATGCAGATACCCAAGTGAGGTTCTTTTTTATTGATTTCTTGAGAAATCAGAAGGATGGGAAATTTTGTAACTAGTGCTTTTCCCAAACATTAAGAGTAAGACCCAGATCTAGGGAGACCTTTACTATCTGGCACCTTAATTTTTGTTTTGTAGTTAAAACTCTTCTAAATGTTTTGTGGTCTGTTCCTACCTCTTACATTGATAAAATGGATTGTGTTTTTCTCTTCTATTGAAACCCTGGCTGGGGGAGGGGCTGGAGAATAGATAATGTGTAGGATGAGAATTATATTATTTAGAACTTTGGGTTCAAAAGCATGGGGAGTCATCATTTTGGTGTTTGGGTTTTTTCCCCCCAGCTTTTTGTTGCTATAATTGACAAATAAAAATTGTGTACATTTAAGGTGTACAGCATGATGTTTTGATATGCATATACATTGTGAAATTCTTAACACAGTCAAGCTGATTAACACAGCCATCACCTCACATAGATACCATTGTGTGCGTGTGTGGTAAGAATACTTAAGATCTACTCTTAGCAATTTCAAGTATACAGTACATCATTAATTGTAGTTACCATGCTGTACATTAGGCTTCTAGAACTTACTCAACCTGAAAATGTGTACCCTTTGATCATTTTGTTAAAAGTGTAATATCTCTGTGTTGTGTTCTTCCTGCTTACACATTCTGTTTTCCTCTATAAATGTTGCCTACAAAATGAGACACAACTGTTGGTGACATTTGTAGAGGAAAATAGATGGTGCCTCATTTTTGTAGGAGGGAGATACCGAGAGTGAGCCATATGATGATGAAGAATTTGAAGGTTATGAAGATAAACCAGATACTACTTCTAGCAAAAATAAAGACCCAATAACAATTGTCGATGTAGGTATACAGAATTCTGAATTCCACACTAACCAACAAAATACCTCATTATTAAGCCGAGAAGTATAATTAGTAACATATAGCTGGTATTGATGTAATAGTGGGAGCTGGGAGAGAGCTTGACATCAATTCTTCTGGTAAGAATCCACACCTAGAGAAGGAACTCATATTTTTTATTCTAGCCCTCCTAGTTTTACTTATAAATGAATAAGTAAGGGGATATACAGTACATTGGATTTATTTCGAGGTGGGACTCAGGACCAAATGTAATACCAAAGGCTTTCCAGCTTTTCCTTAAAGAGTCTTTTTTTTTTTTTTTTTTTTTTTTTTTGAGACAGAGTCTCACTCTGTTGCCTGAAGTAGAGTGCTGTGGCGTCAGCCTAGCTCACAGCAACCTCAAGCTCCTGGGCTCGAGCAATCCTACTGCCTCAGCCTCCCAAGTAGCTGGGACTACAGACATGTGCCACCACGCCCGGCTAATTTTTTCTATATAGATTTTTAGTTGTCCAAATAATATCTTTCTATTTTCAGTAGAGACGGGGTCTCGCTCTTGCTCAGGCTGGTCTCGAACTCCTGACCTTGAGCGATCCACCCGCCTTGGCCTGCCAGAGGGCTAGGATTATAGGCGTGAGCCACTGCGCCCGGCCCCTTAAAGAATCTTTTACAAAGCTGACCTAGAAAACCAAAATGGGCATATTTTTCAAAGTATATCCATGTTCAGTGACAGTTATGGGTTTCTCATTCTTTATTCCGTGAGTTAGACTCTCTCCTTCAGCCTCAGCCCACATTAAATGGAATGATTTTGCTTCTTTAGGTTCCTGCACACCTCCAGAACAGTTGGGAGAGTTATTATCTAGAAATTTTGATGGTGACTGGTCTGCTTGCCTATATCATGAATTACATCATCGGGAAGAATAAAAATAGTCGCCTTGCTCAGGCCTGGTTTAACACTCATAGAGAGCTTTTGGAGAGCAACTTTACCTTAGTGGGTAAGTTAGGCCAATGTAAATCCAGCTTCCTGCTTGAAAACAATCTGGTAGGGATGGTTTATTCCCATTAGTATAAGTGTGTAACTGTTTTCATTGAATCTTAAAGAGGATGCATTTTATTTTCTCCCAAGGATCCTGTTTTTTGTTAGGTTTTATGTACTGAATAAATTGCATTTATGTAAAAATTTTCTCATCTTTCATTAATCAACAGTATAATTGCCAAACTGCTTCTGATTAGAATGATATAATCAATATTACCAAAACAAGCTGATAAAATTCTGGCTGAAACCAAATAATTTAGACCTTTTAGGTAGCTTGATAATTGCTTTCAATTCATAAAATTGGAAGTCCCTCAAAATTCCCTCAAGTTCTGGGCACTTCAGTTTTGGATCCACTGATGAGGTATACAGTGAAGTACTTAGAGAAACCCTTATAGTTACATGGTGTGGGGAATGAAGTGTACTCCCCTCACATTCACCTCTGTCTGGCATTTAGCACTTTATTTCTCTTTAATAGTAATCCGTCTGCACTGCAACAGACAAATGTTTATATATTGTGCTGGGTACTTTGCACACATTGTTTATTATTTACTCTTTGTAGCAACACTGTCAGTTGGGTATAGTTTCTATTTTCCTGAGGAGGGAACTGCAGGGCAGAAATGTTAAAAACTTGTCTAAGTTATTAAGTAACTGTGGGAACAGCGCTGGTAGTCCCAGCTACTGGGGAGACCGAGGCAGGATGAATGCTTAAGTCCAGGAGTTTAAGACCAGCGTAAGCAACATCATGAAACCCCATCTCTAAAAATAAAATACAAAAAAAATAAATAGCAACCAACATATTAAAACCTGTGTACCTGTTTTAAAACTCCATGCTCTCTCCATTGTACTATAATATTTCAGAGTACTTCTTGACCAGGAAATCAGAAAAAAATAAGCAGCCTGTGGCTCCTTCCACTTCTTGTTTGTTTTCATTTGGTGTATCAGTCTATTTTACCTGGTGAGGTCGAACAGTTCTTTTGTACACTTAACGAATTAAATAAAGAGAGAAATTATTGGAATTTGACCTTTTCCTAGATCCGAAACGAAATACAACTCAATACCACTGATAAGACTCAGTTATTTAGCTATTGGAAAAGAAAACTTGGTGAGAAAACACAGGAGGTGCTGAATAGTTTGTATTAATGGTATTTTTTATTCACTGCATAGGGGTTTTTTTTTTTTTGAACTTTTGGCAGAGATATTTAAACTGATTTTGTTCCATTTTCTATCTACTCGAGAGATTTATACTCTAAGATAATCATCGTTAAATTAACAGTATGTGCTAGAGTCCATAATTTTTTTTATGGAGACAATAGAGTTTTAAAAGTAAAAGGAACAGTGCCAATCTGTTTTAATCCCTGTCTAAAGGAGAGTTCTGTAAGATAGCAAAGTATTTCTACCCTAAATCTATGATCATTAGGGGGTTAAGATAGGAGGAGGGTATTAGACCTCCACATTTTCAGTTAATCACATTAAGTGGTTTTACCCCCAGGAGATGATGGAACTAACAAAGAAGCCACAAGCACAGGAAAGTTGAACCAGGAGAATGAGCACATCTATAACCTGTGGTGTTCTGGTCGAGTGTGCTGCGAGGGCATGCTTATCCAGCTGAGGGTAAGTAGGGAAATTCTGGTACAATGTGTATCTTCCCCTAATTTTTTCCAGCCATGATTCCTAATTCTCCAAATGTAGCGTCTCATCCATTTATGTTTGACTTGAAGTCTACAAATTATTTCTACTAATTGGCAAATGTGTCATAGAGTATATTTGATGAAGCGTTTGGTTCTGCAAGGCCCTTTCTTTATAGTAAGTAGAAGCTTCAGTTGCATTAACTCACTTCTCTCATTTTTTCAGTTCCTCAAGAGACAAGACTTACTGAATGTCCTGGCCCGGATGATGAGGCCAGTGAGTGATCAAGTGGTATGTATTCTTCCCACTGGCTTTCTGTGTACAGACTGAATTCTTTACTTTTTAGAGCTTATTCCATTTCTGCCTGGATTGTGTTTGGTGTTTCTGGCAACTTGTGTCCCTTGCCAAAAAATTGACCCTTTTCTGTTTAGACAGATTGTCTTCTTCCACTCTGTGCAGCTGTCAGGGGGCCACCTTTTGCTTTTTTTGAGGGAAGGAGATAATACTCTATCCCCGCATAGACAGCTGAATTAGCCTTGGTGATAGAGGGAAAAGCAATTGTCATAGATAGTGTGCCTTCATAGCCAACTGTGCTCCTTGTGTATGCTTTTATCTTTGGCAAAAAGCTGGTTTTCTTTTCACATAATTTTTGCTTCAAATAATACATTTTTGGCTAAAGGAACTCAAATCATGATCTGGGGACGGTATGCTTGGTATATTTCTTTCCTTTATTAAATTAACATGTTAATCTGCAAATTGTGCCTTTTGTAAGAAATGCCACACTCCTCTTCCCTCCATTCTTTCAGTAAATAATTGTATTGGCTCCCACTGCTACGGGAAACAAGTGTATAAGACAGTTTCTTTTGTATAAACTAATAGAACAAGAAATATATATGTATATATGTAAAAGTACAAAGTAGTATTTGGTTAATAAATACTGTGTTAGTAGTGATATATATTAGGTACTTTGAAATGTCATCATTGGATTGAAAATCATTGTTATTATTTAAAAGGTTTCATTTTTAGTTGTAAACCTGTATATTTATTTTAATTTTTCTAATATGGTCATGATGGCTTAATCCATTAAAATTGAGAGCCCCATCAGTTAACATTTCTGTCATTCTTTCTCCCCCAAACATCATCTTATTAGCTAGAAAGGAGGAAAGTTTGCTGTATCCCCAGCCATCTTTTTTTTTTTCTTCTTCTTCCTTTTTTGAGACGGGGTCTTGCTCTGTCACCCTGGGTAGAGTGCAGCTGCACTGTAACCTCAAACTCCTGGGCTCAAGGGATCCTCTTGCCTTAGCCTTCTAAGTAGCTGGGACTACAAGTGTGAGTCACAACACCCAGCTAATTTTTCTATTTCTTGTACAGACGGGGTCTTACTCTTCCTCAGGCTGGTTTTGAACTCCTGAGCTCAAGCAATCCTCCTGCCTCAGCTTCCCAGAGAGCTAGGATTATAGGTGTGAGCCACCATGCCCAGCCTCCCTAGCCATCTTTTAGTAGAAATTATTTTTTAGTGTTTTAATCATCTTCAGTTCTTTCCTGGAGTAGACTTAATCTTCTCTTTGTCTCTGGACCAGCCATCCTTTTATAACTATCTCTATCTCTCTCCCTGCCCCGCCCCCCAACCCCACGCTAAGAAAAATAGCCTCAACAGACTTGTGGCCTTTTATTTACCTTGTTTTTCTGGTTTCTGTTTAAGGTGTGGCTTTATGTAATTTCCCCTCAATGGTGGAAGAGCAGAAAACCCTTTCTCTTACAGCTGCCATCTTGCCAGTTCTTTCCCTACAGTAACATTTCTGTTCTTCCACATACTGAAAACGTTTGACCCAAACATTTTAAGATATAATTAAGCCGGGCGCGGTGGCTCACGCCTGTAATCCTAGCACCCTGGGAGGCCGAGGCGGGAGGATTGTTTGAGCTCAGGAGTTCGAAACCAGCCTGAGCAAGAGCGAGACCCCGTCTCTACTAAAAATAGAAAGAAATTAATTGGACAACTAAAAATATATAGAAAAAATTAGCCAGGCATGGTGGCGCATGCCTGTAGTCCCAGCTACTCGGGAGGCTAAGGCAGGAGGATCCCTTGAGCCCAGGAGTTTGAGGTTGCTGTGAGCTAGGCTGACGCCACGGCACTCACTCTAGCCCGGGCAACACAGTGAGACTCTGTCTCAAAAAAAAAAAAAAAAAAAAAAGATATAATTAATATGACAAATAGGGGGCCGTGTTTTATCATATCAGACTTTTTATTGTCTTTCTGGCCCAGAGTACTATTTACCTGCCTAGTATGTTTTCTAACACCAACAACCAATTCTCAGATTCTCTGGATGCCAGCCAACTGGGCGTCCAACAATTCAGTTCAATTCTGACACTGTATAAGTGGAGTTAGCTTCACATCTCACAGGTTGAAGGGCTCAGTCCCATAAGACTGCCCCCACTTCAAATGCAGTATCCAGTCCCAGGTTACCCGTACAGTCACCTGTACTTCTCACCAACTAACTATAAACCAGAGGATCCCACAACCTCCCTTTACATCCAATAATTTCTTAGAATGGCTCACAGAACTCAGGAAAACACTTTATTTACATTTACTCATTTATTATAAAGGATCAACTCAGGAATAGCCAAATGAAAGAGAGGCATAGGGCAAGGTATGGGGGTAGGGGGTTGCATGGATCTTTCATGCCCTTTTCTGAGCATGCCACCCTTCCTGCAAGATGATGTCTTCACCAACTTGGGAGCTCTCAATCTTGTTCAAGGGGCTCATTATAAGTAACTAAAGATACTTCTGTCATTCAGGAAATTCTAAGGGTTTTAGGAGCTCTGTGCCAGAAAGCTAGAATAAAATCAAATATATTTCTTATTATTCCATATTGTATGATTTGGTTCTTGTTCATTTCTGATTTTTGGACGTGAGTACTCCTGTATGATGTGTGTTAGTGTTCTGTTGCTACATAACAAATTACCCAAACTTAGCAGCTTAAAACGACACTCATTTATTTTCTCAGTTTTTGTTGGTCAGAAGTCCAGCATGGGCCTCTCTTCAGGGTCTTACTAGGCTGAAATCAAATTGTCAGCAAGGCTAGAATTCTCTGGAGCTTGGGGTTCTCTTCTCAGGGTCATTCAGGTTGTTGGCAGAATTCAGTTCCTTGTGGTTATAGGGCCCTATTTTCTTGCAAGCTGCCAACTGAGAACTACTCTCAGCTCCTAAAGGCCACCCTCAGGACCTTTCCAGCCCCCTCATCTCCCCCCACGAGCCCTTTCACACTTTGACCCTGTTCTTCAAATAGGGCCCAGCCTCTTTTAAGGATTTGCTTGATTAGGTCGGGTACACCCAAGATAATGTCCCTTTTGGTTATTTCAAAGTCACTTGATTAGGGGCCTTCTGCCGTATAGCAGCATAATTATGGGAGTGCTATTCCATCATATTCACAAATCCTACTCACTTAAAGGGAGGACATGTACACCAGGGGGTGGGAATCTTAGTGGTCATTTAGAAATCTGCCTACCACAGAATCTAACAAGTGGGTTTTGTTGTTGGTTTTTAAAGCAAATAAAAGTAACCATGAATGATGAAGACATGGATACCTATGTGTTTGCTGTTGGCACACGGAAAGCCTTGGTGCGACTGCAGAAAGAAATGCAGGATCTGGTATGTGAGGTAGTTCCAACTGAAATACATGGAGAAGCTGTGCCTCTTTATTACTATTACATAGATGCTCAAGTTCGTAGCATAGGATAATTAATTGTATCACTTGAGTGTTTGAAGCACTACTTTGAAATAGGTCAGTACATATTCTTTTGAGGGGGGAAAAAGTCTTCTTTGTGCATAATAAAATATTATATCTCACTTTCAATTACTTCTTCCTGCAGAGTGAGTTTTGTAGTGATAAACCTAAGTCTGGAGCAAAGTATGGACTGCCAGACTCCTTGGCCATCCTGTCAGAGATGGGAGAAGTCACAGAGGGAATGATGGATACAAAGGTAAATGCAATGGAAGACACATCTGCTAGACCTTGTATTTATAGGCCACACTCCCTAAAAGTCTGACTGTACAAGTTCTTCATTTTATGGCAATGCACTAGTTATGTATTCCTCTCCCACATAAATATTAAAATACCTCTTTAAGCAGTAGATTAACTTGTCAAAAGGACAATTTGATTAGCCAGGGAGTCTCTCTAAATCAAGAGGAAATTGTTCCTGGATTTGCTAAGGACTTTCAGGTTTTTCGAAAAGGGAATATAATTTTAATCCTTTTCATCATGTCATTTAGTCTTTTTTTTTTGAGCTTCAGTTACTGTGGAAGAAAAGGGATATATAGAGAGCTCCCCACCCCCAGCCCCTTCTTTTTTAAGAGATGGATCTTGCTATGTGCCCAAGCTGGATTGCAGTGGCTATTCACAGATGTGATCATAGCTGACTGTAGCCTTGAACTCCTGGGCTCAAGCAATCATCCCACCTTAGCCTCCCCAGTAGCTAGGACTACGGACACATGCCACCATGCCCAGCTGAGAGAGCCATTTCTTTCTATTGGTTGTGTAATGGTAACAAATCTTAGTATCATAAAAATATAGGATAATTCAGAGATAGTTGTAAATGTAAGTTCAAGGTGATGTGTTTATAAAGAATCCCCTGAAATTATTTTAGGTTTTATCTTTACGCTTTCATTTTTGTTTAGAACATTGAGACATTTTCATCTGCTCAATGAGAAATTTAATCATTGGCGTGACTGAAGGGTCCTAGTTTCATTTTAGAGAGGTCCCTTATTTAATTTTTAAAAAGCTTTGGTCTTAATGACATTGTGCAAAAGTAAGGAAGATTGAAGAGTGAATATCTTTATGAAAAAAGGGAAATGCATCAAACCCTACTTTAAAAATATAATTTTTTTTTTTTTTTCAGATGGTTCACTTCCTTACACACTATGCTGACAAGATTGAATCCATTCATTTTTCGGATCAGTTCTCTGGTCCAAAAATTATGCAAGAGTACGTATGAGATAAAAATGTTAAAATTAATTTTCCTTACTCGCTTTCTATGCTAAAATACCTTAAGGTGCTTCTGCAATTTCCCTTATCAAATGAGTAAGGGAAGTTGGTGACAGGCCTCCAAGTGTTCCTTTGCTTCGAGTGCATGCATCATGAGAGGTCACTGGAAACCTGTAAGAGACGAACACATGAGCTACCCTCCCCCAGTTTGCATGTTTGCATCACCCCATGCAGTGCCCTCCTGCATGTTTGCACCACTCGCTCAGTGAGGTGGTTGAGAATCTTACAGAATGGCTGATGCTAAGAGAAGCAATTGCTAATTTCTTTTTCCTTTGTAGTATAGGTTCTTTTTTTTTAATTTATGATATTAATTTGTGATGTTTGACTTGTGTTTGATTGCAAATCTGTGTATTTTGTAATTTATGGCCTTTTCTGGCTTCCCTGTCTGAAGAGTTGGGTGATTGTATACTTTTCCTAGCATATTATCAGACACTCTCAATGCCCATAGAGTTTCTGGATTTATAGTAATATTGTTCAAAGTGTACATATTTAGGTCTTGGATTTGTTCTTTGAATTCACAGCTTGCATCAGGATAGCATATTTATTTCACTTTATCCTTGGTGTGGAACTGGTTCTGACCCAAATTTTTAGCTAAAGGCTTCTCATAGGCTATGAAGTTGGGCACAGTTAAAAGCCAATGTGGATTTTAGTTTGTATGTTAAGATTACTCAGGTCCTTATGCCTCTAGGTAGTACAGCATCATCCTTGCCGTGCTCAACTCAATAACAACACTGGGGACAAAGTTTCCATTGTAGCATTCATCAAGCCTTTTGTTTGTGGAAGGCAGGGCAGTTGGTCGAAGGATTTATAGTCGAAAATTACAAAGGAATCTTCAATGACAGAACTAAATTATATCTGCTATCCCTAAATTTTTTTCTGGGCCTAACTCAAAAATAAGATGCTTTGTTATAAGAAGATAGCGTAAGAGTTGGAAATAAAAAATAAAAATCTATCAAAATAAGCAAAAATGTTATTTAAAATATGGGCCTCATATTTAAATATAGGCTCATTTCTCGCTCCCCAGGTGAGATGGAATGTACCTTACTTGGAGGGAACATCATTGGAGGGTGTTCAAGTATAGCCTAAAGATCACTTGGGAATGCATCCATCAGATAGATGAGTGGACCAGATGACCTGTAAACCTCCTTCAGGCTTGAGATTATATTTGACTTGGGAATGCCAAACCAAATACTTTGCTGATTATTTGCAGGTATCTGTTCATCTAAGTGGATTTGGTGACCTATATGCGTGCAAAATATCTTTCTTGTGTTCCTTCTTAATAGCCTTTTGTTTTATGACAGGGAAGGTCAGCCTTTGAAGCTACCTGACACTAAGAGGACACTATTGTTTACATTTAATGGTAAGTGTTCTGGGTTCTGTCTGGGTTCTTAGTCTTCTGTGACATGATCTTGAGAGCATTGTTCCTTCCTAAATGATAGCTATAAAACTGTATTAAAACTAACCCCATGCTTGTTTATTGATTTCTGGGTTTCTTCAAGAAGAGAACCTTTTATATATTTTAATGTCTATTTTCTACTGCATTGCAACTGCTTAAGAAACTTAGAGAAAGGAGTCTATTAACATAAAAAAAGGGCTGGAATATTAATGTTGCCACTAACTCATAGAAAAAAATGGCTTTTTTTTCTAGTGCCTGGTTCAGGTAACACTTACCCAAAGGATATGGAGGCTTTGCTACCCCTGATGAACATGGTGATTTACTCTATTGATAAAGCCAAAAAGTTCCGACTCAACAGAGAAGTAAGACTCAAAGCCTTTATTATAAATTGGCACCTTTTATTATTTTTTCTGGGGGAAGGGACAGGTGAAAAGCCCCTGGGGGAAGGAGCTATCAGTGATTTCAGTGATTGAATCTTTGCTAGTTGACTGGAAAGTGTCAAGTGGGAGTACTTTTATGAAAGAATGCTAAATGGGATTTTGCTACTGTTGGACAGAAATGGATTTCTCATAAAACACTTCGTTTCTTGGGAAAAGGGCAAACAAAAAGCAGATAAGAACCGTGCTCGAGTAGAAGAAAACTTCTTGAAGCTGACACATGTGCAAAGACAGGAAGCTGCACAGTCTCGGCGAGAAGAGAAGAAAAGGGCAGAGAAGGAGCGAATCATGAATGAAGAAGATCCTGAGAAACAGCGCCGGCTGGAGGTATGACAAACTTTTCTTTTTTTTTTTTTTTTGAGACAGGGTCTTGCTCTGTCACCCTGAGTAGAGTGCAGTGGCATCATTATCATAGCTCACTGCAACCTCAAATTCCTGGTGTCAAGCGATCCTCTCCCATAGCTGGGACTATAGGTGCTCACCACAATGCCTGGATAATTTTTCTATTTTTAGTAGAGATGGGGTCTCGCTCTTGCTCAGGCTGGTCTTGAATTCCTGGCCTCAAGCGATCCTGCCTCAGCCTCCCAAAGTGCTAGAATTACAGGCATAAGCCACCATGCCGAGCCAAACTTCATATCTCTTGGGTAAAACTAAGATTTATGTCATATTGATTATTAAGGTAATTCTTCGTAGGAATGTACACAAACTAAAAGTTTAGCATTTACTCAGCATTTGGGACATTGTGTCAGTTCATCGTATTATGAAAAATAAATAATCCTTCCGTTCAAACCATGCACTTTGAGTCTATGAACCTGGAAAATGATCTGACTTATCACGTTCCCTTAGCACAGTTTCATTTTGAAAGTCCCACTATCATTTTTCAAGTCAAACAAACACTGCAGTAGAAGGAAATTAGGAATTTTAATAGAAACCAGCATATGTGCCCCTTTTGTATTTTTTTGTTTTCTATTTTGGGGTTTTTGTTTTGTGTTTTGGTTTTTTGTGGGGAGTATAGTGGCATGATCGTAGCTCACTGCAACCTCAAACTCCTGGGTTCAAGCGATCCTCCTGCCTCAGCCTCCTGAGTAGCTGGGACTACAGGAATGTACTACCACACCCAGCCTTGTTTTCTGTTTTTTTATGTAACTAGAACCTCAAACTTAGAACTTTTTAGGCTATAGTATATCTTTCAAAGATAGCATGTTCTGATATTTTTGTGAAAAAAGATGCCATAATCCAGCTCTAAAATAATTTTAAACTTTGTAAATGCTGGTCAAAACGGAGAAGAGCAAAGTCCTAGAAGATGTGAGTTTTAATCGGAATAATATTGAGAGGGTTGAAGAAAATTCTTAGGAGTGAAGGGGGCATGCTTCCAAGAAAATGTGAGCTGCTGTGTGGCCCTGCAATTGCTAGTAGTGTCATTAATGCTATTCAGTGAAGTGTCCAGAATACCAGAGACCTGTCCTCATCTTCCCCTCTTTCTCTTCAGTTTTTGTTTGATTTGGTTTTGTTTAGAGATAGGATATTTTCCCTGAAAATACAGGTCTTTTTGCAGTCGTCATTATAAATGAAAATGGCTTTTAATGTACACATGAAGAATCTACACGGGAATAGGTCATGGCTTTTATTTTTCTATGAAAAGGAAATTCTTTCTAGGGTTTGAAACTACAGTGGGTTAAAGGAAAAGGGGCATCTGGAACTTGAGTTAGATTTTAAGCTTCTTGTGGTTATAAAGAATTAATTTTTTTTAGAACCACCACTATAAGCCTATCACAGTGGTGCATGCCTGTAGTCCCAGCTACTCAGGAGTCTGAGGGAGGAAGATCACTTGAGCCCAGGAGTTCAAGGTTGAAGTGAGCTATAATTTCACCACTGTGCTGCAGCCTGGGCGACAGAGCAAGACCCTGTCTCTAAAATGAATAAGAAAGGAAAGAAAGAAAAGAAAGAGAAGATTATAGTCAATTTCTGATTTGAATAACTCATCCATACAAATGAGCTGGACCTCCCTGCCACTGCTAGCATAGTAGCTTATTTGTTTTGTCTTTTTATATATTTAATTTGAAAAATACAGAGCAACATTATACACAGAAGTTAAAATTAAAACTTGATTACTATGTAAAAATAATATAACAGTCCTTCAGACAGCCCCATCCCTAAAAATAACCAGTGTTAATACTTTACATAGTTCTCTATGTGTTTAATGTATATATTTCTTAATGTACATCATGTTAAAAACAAATGTTCTGCAAGTTTTTTATATTAAAAATGTATCAGTCTTTCAAAAAAGTGCTGTCTTTCCATATTTGTGCTTTTTAATTTCCTGAGGAAAACAGTCTTAGAAGGTACACACACAGACACACATGTACATTCATGTATGTATATGCATATGTATACATATAAAATATATTTTGAATACATATTACTGATAAGAAGTTGTACCAATTTATACTTTTACCAGTATGAGAGCTCCTCTTTACTCCTCTTTTCAAAAACTAGTTGTTATCCTTTTTTTTTTTTAATTTGTGATTCTGGTGGGGGGAAATGGTATCTAATTTGTTTTGTATTTTTTCAGTTATTATTGCAAATGGACATTTTTCACATGTATTGACCTTAACATAAATATATTTGTTAACCGTGATACTGTATTCTGTGTATCAGTAGTTTTACACATGTATATATGGGAATTAGGAATGGCTAACACTGAGAAAGGAGTGAATATAGTGGAGATAAGGGTTGGGACAGTGGGAAGAAGACATTGGGACAATACTTTGGCTACTTTATGTAGCTGCCCCAGAATAGTATAGCTCTTGAGATACACACTGTTGCTACTTCCTTGCTACTGGGCCCTGACAGGAGGCAGCAATATTGCCAAAGGAGGTGGGTTCATTCCTGCCTTTGCAAATCCAAACTCAGAATGTATTTTCCCATAAAAGCAGCTTACCCTTAACATTGGTGGTAGTTTCACAGTAGCACAGCTGAGGATGCGTAAACATTCAGGCTTATACTGCTGTATAGGTGAAGAGTTCTTTGTTATCTAGTGCAGGAACATAACACAATCAATAGTTCCCAAACCAGGAATTTACAAATCACCCTTTGAAACCTAATTTGTTATATTATCAAGAACTATGTATGCTATATGCTTCTGCTTTTTCTCATCCATATTTTCTCAGTTCTGTACCAGTTGAGGAGTATAGTTCTCAGGACATTTCTACCCCAGTCTCCTAAAAAAAATGAAGTTTGAGATTGCAGCTGAAATAAGCTTTAATCAAATGTGACCACTAATGGCCATCAGTGAAGTCTTACTTTGACTTAACCTCTAAGGCCATATATCTTGGCAGGTATATATTTATCTGCCATCATAAATGGTATGATGAATGTTGGGCCAGTGTTTCCTGGGTTTAAGAAAAATCAAACCAGAATAACAAAGCCTGGTTAATTGTAGTTTCTTTCTAAATTGAGATTTTAGTTACCTCTGCTTCATTTCAAGTTAATTTTCATTCACCAACATAGGTATTGGCCATTATTTTTATAACTGTCTTCTAGAATGTTATTTATGGTGCAAGCCTAAGTTTTTAAATAACACTATAGACAATATTGTGGTTTTGATTTTTTTAAACATGTGCTTGGAGCTTAGTTTGGGTTCTCTCTCTCCCTCTGCCCTTTTCCCTCTTTCTCTAGGAAGCTGCTTTGAGGCGTGAGCAAAAGAAATTGGAGAAGAAGCAAATGAAAATGAAACAAATCAAAGTGAAAGCCATGTAAAGTCATCCCAGAGATTTGAGTTCTGATGCCACCTGTAAGCTCTGAATTCACAGGAAACAAAAAAACACCTGTCCATTTCTAACCTTAAATTTCAGACACTTCTGGCAAACTGAGATATCCTTATTTCATCATCCACTCTGCTTTTGGTTTGGAGTTTTATGGGGGTTATAGATAGATTGAAAGGGCTCCGTTTCAGTAATTTTCTTCCAGATAATCAAATTATTTTGATTATTTTATAAAAGGAATGATATATGAAATCTGTGTAGTTTTAACATATTTTTAAAATTATAACATGAATCATCAGTGCTTTTAGTATTTCAGTGTTTGAAGAAATATCATGAAATTTATAGATAGATTGTTACTTTTTGTTTAAGCAGTTGAAATGGCTATGAAGACTGACTCTAAACCAAGATTCCACAAATAGCTATTGGAATTGCACAATAAACATTGCTTGGTGTTTTCTTCTGTGTCTGCATTAAACTTGTGAAAAAGTAAAATTTAGAACACTGTATGCAGTAATGAAATTTCAGGGACTCAAAACAATGCAGTGTATGTTTTGTAGGTGGGAGGTGCTGATGACAGTATTATAGGAAATCTGTAGGCATTAGGATACTGACACAATGGAAAATTCTAGGGATACGTAGTACAGGAGCACAGTTTCTCCTTACCTGATACTACGAACTAATGACAATGTGAATGCTTTATTTTAAGTGGTTGTAAGTTTATTTTTCTCGAGTAACAAATGCATGAAAAATTAATACTTCACCTAGATTAGATCACAGTCCAATCATTGGTCTGTGTGAAGTCACACGTTTTCCTTCTTGGTTGCTGCAACCTATTAGATGCATGGAGAAGCTCTATTCTCTGTGCTGTGGCTATGTATCTTTGCTTCTCCCTCTGCTTCTTTCTCTTCCATAGTTGAGGCTGGGTATGTTCTTTCAAAGAAATAGCTATGAATATGCATAAGTATACTTTAAAAATGAGCGTTCCTAAATTATTGCAAGTTCTTTCTGCCTCTTGAGGGGGAAATTCTGGGAGAGAGGCCCATCTATCTGCACAAGCATTTAGCTTGTTCAGATCTCTGCATTTTATAAATGCTTCCTACTAAGAAAGCATTTTTTAGGTCCCTGCTTGTACCAGGTAATTTTTGCTGGGGATGGGAAAAGGTTGGGTTTTTCAGTGGGAGCGGGGTGGGCGGGTATTTTTTGTTGATGCTTTATGTGCAGTCTGTTCTGAGGCATAACAATAAGTTGCTGTGAAAACAGCATGTGCTGCTGCCTTTGTAACTGCATGGAAACTTTTCACATGGGTTTTTCTCTAGGTTAATACAGACATATGTAAACTGAGAGGTGCAAATGTAATGTTTTTTAACAGTTCATGAAATTAAGTTAAAATAACAAAATAACAAAATTTAATTACTTTAATGCTATATAATTCTAGAATTAGCCTTGTTTTACAGACCTTTAAAATACATTCTAGAAGTCAAAGTTGATATGCTTAGTTATCTTTTGAGTAATAAAAGCTTTCTTGAAGTCCCATACATTTGGACCATGGCAGCTAATTTTGTAATTTAAGCATTCATATGAACTCTACCTATGGACATATATTAAACTGATTGACAAAAATCTCAAAGTGCCGCCTTGAGTTTCTAGAGTTGTCCTGTAAGAGCGTAAGCCCACAGGAAAGATCTCTCTGTTCAATAAAAGTCAGAATTGAAATACTTTGCCTTCTAAAGAGTTGGTCTTGAATATTCCCTTTGTTGTTACTATTTAATCACTTTTAGAATATTTTATATTTTTAGAGCCCCATATATTGTTAATGGGCTACTCCCTGCAGTCCCCCTCTTGAGTTAACACTCCATTAACCCTCCTATGAATGTGAGACGGGGAGGAGAATGTTGTTTACTGTTACACACTGGAAAACTACTGAGTCCTCCAATCTGGCCACTTAGCAATGCTGAAATAAGCACTGCACTGGAAGATAAAGACCTGGCTTTTAGTGCCAGCAAAACCAATTACTTTTCCGTTGACATTGGGTAAGTCATTAACTTCTATAAAGTGGGGGTAGTAATTATTTGCCCTATTTCACAGGTAGTTCAACACCAAGAGATAATACTGTATATGTAAAATTGTTTTGTTAAGCACTTTACAAATGTAAGGCATCATCTAGGACTGTTCTCCAAGTGGCACGTTTTTGCTTTACTTTTTTTTTTTTCTTTTTTTTTTTATACAGGGGCCTACTCTGTTGCCTGGGCTAGAGTGCAGTGACGTCATCATAGCTTACTGCAGCCTCAAACTCCTGGGCTCAAAAAATACTCCTGCCTCAGCCTCCTGAGTAGCTGGGACTATAGGCATATGCCACCACGCCCTGCTAATTTTTATACTTTTTGTAGAGAGATGGGGTCTTGCCTTGTTGCTCAGGCTAGTTGCGAACTCCTGGCCTCAAGCAATTCTCCCACCTTGGCCTCCCAAAGTGCTACTAGGATTACAGGTGTCACCCACTGCACCTGGCCTTGTTTTACTCTCTTTTTTCTTTTCTTTCTCCCAATGGAAACCAAGCAGCAGATCCTTTCAGAGTCCTCTAACTGCACTGCAAAAATTAATAGGGTATCTTTTGAGGAAGAAGGGAGTAGCTTATGATTCTGTTTCCTTAGTAATAAGAAATTTTTCCCTGTGAGTGACCAAATGTGAAACTCCTTTCTTTAGATGGCATTTAGACCCAAGAAAACCACTGATAGTCTCATTTTACTCATTCAATAGAAATTGGCAATGTGAAGATTATTTAGAATCATGTTTTTTAAGATTTATTGGATTTGGTGAGAAGGGGTAAAAATACTTTATCCTCCCAGGTTACATTTCTTGACTGTTCCTGCCTCATTTTTAATGATGTGAAAGTATATAAGAGGAAGAAGAGTTATACCCATAGGAGTAACTTCTGTTACAGACTGCTAAAACAGAATAATAAAAAGTATTTTCTCAGTTTCTGGGGTTTGGTGATCAGCAAAATATTTGATCACATGTGAAAGAGAGTAATGTTTTTATCTTTATACACGTTGAATGCCATCTCAGCTCTGTGAACTGAAATAATACCAATTTCAGAAGAAAACTGACATTTTTTTCTCAAAGGGAGAAACTTGGGTCTATACTACTGTACCACTTTCAAATGGGTTTTCGTTTTTATTGGATACTTTGTTGCTATCTTTACCTTTTAAAAATAAGTATCCTCTTTAAATTTACCTAATTCATTTTATCTAAATAGTGTAAGTATTTAAAAGACACCCCAGCCTTATTAAAGTGTTCAGTTCCATGGTAGTTATTTGAAAATCAGATATTATCTGCCTAGGTTATTATATCATTTACTTGAGGGAGAACTCTCTCAACTGCTTTCCTACCACATTTTAAATGTAAATACTTATATAGCTTTCTTCATATTTTTCTTGCCTATAGCTATATCACTTTTAGCAAAGTTGTAGCAAAGCTAGAATTGAACCTAGTGTTCTGCTTCTGGAAAGAGCCCTGGATTTGTGGGCAGAAACCCAGGTACTGTCCTAGTGCTTTAACAAGTCTGTTTCCTCATCTATAAATGGGCATTATCTTATCACTCCTTTCTCAAATGGCTGCTCGAGGATCATATTAGATAATATGTGAAAAGTGCTTTGAGATGTAAAATGCTCTATAATCCTGTCCAGTCTGTTCTACACATCATATAAATTTCCCTGTTATCTGTCACTTGAATATTATAGGCAATTAGTTTTACCTTTTTCACGGTTAATTTATGTGGTATCACGAAGAGGCCAGTGTACTTAGTTTAAACTGGGTACTCAGAGTTAAACAGAAGTAGCCAGGAACTTCAGTCCATCTTCATTCCTCTAGGCTTCAAGCCAGTTTCAGAAAACTGGAAATCTTGGAGAGTCCTAACCTTTCTAAGTAAGTGAAGAACATTACAGAGCTTATGCATCCCAGGGCTTTATAACAAGTGAAAAGCAAAGCAGGAAAAGACATACTTTGTAAACTCTAAAAGTTGACCTTTCGTTGCACTGTTTCCTCTAAATTACATGGATTAGCGTGTGGGAGGTCCTTTCGCAAAAAGCTAAAGCTAATACAAATTCACTCCTCGAAACAGTCACAGCAGAATCTGGGCCAAGGGGTTCTCTAGCGTTTGCGAATAGTCATGAAGTTGGTAAAAATCTCTTACTCCCTTTTGCCATCCAGAAAATGATGTAGCATCTGGGCTACTAGGTTTTGTTTTTGGTTTTTCAGACAGTCTGCTCTGTCGCCAGGGTAGAATACAGTGGGGTCATCATAGAACCTCAAATTCATGGGCTCAAGCGATCCTCCTGCGTCCGAAGTAGCTGGAACTACAGGAGCCCGCCACCCCAGGCTAATTTTTCTATTTTCAGTAGAAATGGGTCTCTCTGTTGCTCAGGCTAGTCTCCAACTCCTGAGCTCAAGCGATCCTCTAGCCTCGGCCTCCCAGAGTGTTAGGGTTATAGGCGTGAGCCACTGCGCCCGCCTGGGCCACTAGGTATTAGTACAGATGGGAAGTACCTCCACGTTTAAACTCGCTAATGTAATGGCTGCAAGAAGTTTGGCGTCTTTTCCGGCAGTCTTCTCTAATACTCCCAATTCCAAAGACCACAGGTGAAGGTCTTTTCCATAGAACACTGCCAGGAATTTTACTTCTGTTTCTGCTACTATCTTGCTTTGTGAATTTACAAAGTTTGCTCCTGAGAGTGGCATCTTATTTTGAAAATGAGAGAATGCGAGAGCAGTGCTTTGGAATGTTAAAATACTAGATAGGATCAAAGTGGTGTATGTAAGATTGAGTGAGACCCTCGTGAACGTACAGGTGCATGGCCCAGACCACAGTTTTTAGTGGCGTATTTCCATCAGTCCCAGCTTGGATGTAGCTCAACTTCTCCCCCGTCTTGGAAGTTAGGACGGTATAAATGTTTAAAGGGTCACAGCTAGGAAAGTGAGTGTTCATTACTTGATGGTATATATCCACTTTTTGGGCACCCCCTGCTCCTAGCGGGTGGAGTAAGTCACTGAAAAACCTAGTCTCAGAAAGGACTCTTATGCCATCACTTGACCGCTTCCTCATTTCTCAAGTCCATAGCTTGGCTTGGGCAAACCTTACCATAGGTTTCCGCAAACAGCCTGTCTTTGAACTGTGGATAAGGAACGGTGGGGGGCAAAAAGACCCAGAAGGGAAAAAAAATGATATTAATAATTTTATCAGTTGAGCTATTTTCCTCGTTTTACCGACAGGTAACCTGGGGCAGAGAAAGGACAGGTTTCCTCTTTTATAGTTTGTCGTCTGGTGCCCAGGGGCCCAAAGTGAGGGGTGTTTGAGATGTCTTCAAAAGTGCGAGATGGGTTTTTCCACTTAAGTTCAACCACAAGAAAAAAAAAAAAAATCCTCAGAGTAGCCAAGTCAATAGCCAGAGGCGGTTTGCACTTTTTAGTCCTCTTGGACCCTTCATTATTGAAATCACCTTCTCCCTCTCCTGCTGAGGAGGCAGAGGCTCCGGAGTGCCCCGTCCGCACTGGCGACAACCTAGGTCTTTGGCTTCCACACTCTTGGAGAAACCGGCCCCCTCCGAGACGGAACGACCCAGCGAAGGCGCTGCGCGGAACAGCGCGACCAGAGCGAAGAACGTCCGCCCGAGCGCGGCGGCTGAGGGCGGAACGGGGCTGGGCGGGGCCCGGACTGCTCTACTGCGCATGGCACGTTGCGTACCTCCCCCGGCAACCGGCCTGGCGGCGGCGCGGCCATAAAACTGAGGAGGCGGAGCTCAGACGGTTGGGACTGCTCGCTAACTCCAGGAACAGGTACCGGGCTGGCGGGGCCGCCTGGTGCGCTCCAGGGTCCAGTCCCTCCTTGCCCTGACGCCCATTCCATCTCCTCAGGGCTGGGCATTCGTCAAAGCGGCCATCCTGCGCTCACCCTCGTCCTCCACGGGCCGCGTTTAACGCGCGTCCTCATTCCTTCAATGAGGGGCCGCAGCCAGAGAGCAGAATAGGCTTGGGCCTGGCGGGCAGACGCTGGAGCGGAGTTGCTGGGCGGGAGAGGCGAGCTCCTGCTTTCCCAATGCCCCTTTCTCCCGGGACTTCCAGCTGGGGAACCTGGGGCCAGGTGTCATTTTGTCCTGCTAAAGCAAAGTGGCAGCAGATCCTAGTGCTGACTTCCTCCCCTCCATCCTCAATCTATCTCATCCCAGGCTCGACAGGCAGCCGGTCAAGCCCCCATAAGGACACACGATCCAGATGACTCCCAGACTAAGCCAAAAGGAAGAGTTTCTAATTGTCTTTTTGCAAAGTATGTTAGAGTGCCCGCAGCAGATTTGGGACCGGCGATGGGGTCGGCGGCAGGGAGGGAGAGCACGAGGGAAGGAGACTGGTTAAGTAAAATTGTTCATGGTTCTCAGGAAATGGGGAACTAACCTCTCTGCCCAGCCTTCTGCTAATATCCTGGCATACTTTAACTTGATTTCCCCCAAACAGGAAAAGCCGTTGGAATCGGTCCTGTTCTTATTGTAATATCTGTTGAAATAGAACCATGTTCCGATATTTATCTGTGGCATTAAAACAGTTCTTCATTGACTGATTCATACTTTCTAAAGACACTCAAAACTGTTTCTTGTCCCCTGAGAGTTGATGAAGACACCGAAGTTGATTACCTGCCTCAGGCCAGGAGCCTGTTGATTCAGCCATTAGTTACAGTGCTGCACTAGTCAAATCTGTCCCCTGCCCTTTAACCAGATTTCTTAGAGGTTTTTTTGGCTCAAACGAGGTGCTTATAATTGTGACCCCAGACATGGAGGAAGTTTAGAAAACCCGTGACAAAAATAGGGAGAAAAGAAAAAATTTTAAATCAGGGTAAATGAATTTTTTCTGTACCATTTCGCATCTGGTCAGCAGCATTTGCCAATCAGTTGATATTTTCTCAATCATTTTATCTTTGTGCACCCAGTCTTGAAACTTCTTCGACTTGTCTATCATCACTTCTGTTTCTAGAGCACAGACTTTGGAACAGATTTAATCAGTCCCCTGTCACTTGCCTGTGTGACTTTTGGGCATTTAACTTCCCTGTACCCTAATTTCCGGATTTGTAAAACAGGACTGATAATACTTATTAGCCGATCTCCATGAAGCATTTAGCACAGTGCATGGCACATAGTAAGTTTGATGTAAGTGTTTACTGTTTTTATTATTTTTTACTATTATTAATTTAACAGCTACCTGGGGCACAGTTGCCCCTGGAAGTACAACACTATACAAAATTCATTCCCTGCCCTTAAGGAATCTGTCTTCCTAGTGGAAGAGATAAATTGGCAGTTAAGAGTGTGGTAGGTGTTAGGCATGAATTGGGGTGAGGGTGGTCAGGGAGGACTTCCCATAGCACAGGACATCTGAGGTGAGTACTGAGGGACAAGTCAAAGTTAGCCAGGTTGGAGACAGGAGGTGGTCCAGGAGGGGAAGCAGGATCTTTAAAGTGTTTTCTTTGGGCTCTACTTCCTAGCTGTCTTTCAAGGGCCATGCCCTAAATATAGATCTATCCCAAGGCTTGCTTCTTAGCCTTCTGCTTTTCTCTCACCATTTTCTTTAGTGAATTTCTGTCACTTTCTTTTTTTTTTCTTTTTCTTTTCTTTTCTTTTCTTTTTGTGCCCAGATGTAAGGGCTGAATTTTTCTATCACTCTTCAGTGCTGATTCCCAAGTCCACATTGCCATCTAACCTCTCGTAAGCATCAGTCCTATTCTTCTCACTCAATGCTATATATTTCCTCTTGGAATATGTAACTGTCTTGTCAGCCTCAATATGATTTAAAAACTCAAACTCATCCTTCTACTCAAACTGCTTCCACTTCTGAGCTTTCCTATTTCCATCACGGACACACTACTCTTTCCCCAGTCACTCAGGTACACAAAAAAACCAGTCATAAGAGTTATCCACAGGTAGAATGGGCTCCCGGATAAGGTAGTGAGTCTCTGGCATGGAAAGTTTTCAAGTAGAAACTAGATAACCATATATCTAGGAATTTGTGAAAGATATTCTTCCAAAGGGTAGAGGATGACCAGATGACTTCTGGCGTCCTTTCTAACTAAATGTTTTATAATTTCTTTATTCTTCTTTCTCCTCCATCCATCTATTTCTTTAACATTCCCAGTGCCACAGGCTTTTATCATCACAAATGTCTGCTGTAATTGTATTCTAACTGGCATTCCTTTCCCAGGGTTATTTTCACCTCTCTCCTCCCCATCCCTTGGCAGATTAATATTCCTTAGAATATTCCTTAGAATAAGACTTCTGCAGCATTAGTTAATATGATGGGCCACAGATCAGCAGCATTACCATCACTTAGGAGCTAGTTAGAACTACCAGGCCCCTCTCCAGACCTTCTGAATCAACGTCTGCATTTTAACAAGATCCTCAAGTGATTTGCATGACAATAAAGTTTGAGACACTGCTTTAGACCACTGTTGTGTTTGTCACCTTTCTGTTAAAAACTGCAGTGGCTTTTGACTGCCTGCTGAATAAAATCCTTACTCTATCTAGCATGCATTTAAGGCCTATTCATTGTTTTTATATATGTGGAGTTCTGTTTTTGTAACTGCCCTCACATTAACTTCAGAGTATGCTCAAAGTGCTAAAATACTTCTCTGCACATTTGGCTAGCCATTCAGTATTATGGAGTGCTTACTATATGACAGGCATTATTCTGGAAGCTGGGAGATACACCTGTGGACAAGACAAAGTATAGTAGTCCCCCCCATAACCACAGGGGATATATTCCAAGATTCCCAGTGGATTCCTGAAACCCCAGAAAATATCAAACTGTGATACTGCCACAGTTGATCTGATAATCAAGTCAGCTACTAAGTGACTGATGGGGTGGGTAGCCTAGACAGTGTGGATACACTGGACAAAGGGATGATTCATGTCCTAGGCAGGACGGAGTATGAGGGTACAAGATTTCATCAGGCTACTCCAGAACAGCGCACATTTTAAAACTTAACGAATTGTTGATTTCTGGAAATTTCCATGTAATATTTTCAGACCTCAGTTGACCTGAACTAAAATCCCAGAAAGTGAAGCGGTGGATAAGGAGGGACTACTATAAGCACTAAATAATCAGTAGCTAATACTATTTTAGTCTTGGAATTCCCATTTTCTTTAATTCCTACTTGACATTACAGGATTACCCCAGCTCATAGTAATCTTCTCCCTTTGCTGATTTCCTTAAAGAGTTGCCTATCACTCATTTCTACTTGTGTGTTTTCTTGTCTTGCTATTTATCTTGCTTGTCCTGTTTCCACGACTAATTTGTAAGCTCTTTACTTTCCAGGAATGTCTTGCAGGCACCAGGGCTCTATCAGAGGAGGTACTGACACATTTGAAGATAATGAAAACTGCTCGTGGTTATCCTTTGAGTCCTGTCCCCAGCACACACCTTGGGTTGTTAAGATTAGCTGGAGGCCCTGTACCTTTTCCAGTCTAAGTATGCAAACCTCCCCATAATAGTTACTATTTCTGTCAGTGCTCTTAAGGTAAATAAATACCACATTAGCTTACTGTTGATACTTACAGACAGTTTGTGAAAAGTGTGTATATAGGATTTAGTCGTTCTAGTCAAGACTAAAGCCTCATTCTCACTATTTAAGATTTGAATTATAGCCTTGAACAGTAGTGGATTCTTTTTTAATAAATAACCATTTAAGACTGCTTCTAAATAATAAAGCTATTTTTGTATCTGTGCACAAATAGTGCTTTGCTAATGTACATATGGTGTTAAATATTCTTGATAAATATGAATATGTCCTTCAAGTGATATATCATCCATCTGCCCTTCCACTTTGAATTACGTTTTAAGGAAGTTTGAAGGCAGCATAATGATTTTAATGTCACACAAAGTTCATGATTTTTACATGATTCATTGTGAAACTAGAAAAGTCCTTCAGGATTTATATAATGTTTACCCGTAATCGCTAGGTAGAGCTACTCTAAACCATCTCAGATGACTATCTTTTTTATTAATTAATAAAATTTTATCAAAGAAAATATCTGCATGCAGTTATTAAAGTAATACTATGGGGGCTAATACTGAAAAGCAGCAGTCTCTCAGCTCTACCTCTCCCCATGCCTACGTGTGTTCCTCATGAATCATTTTTGGCTTTAGTTTTTAATGATGGACTTCTACAATTCTAAACAAGTTTAGACTTTCCACTGTAATAGGAGAGACAGAGAAATGACCAGGGAAGCTTATCCTTATCTTCTCAAGAGAGTAGAGGTAATGTTGAATCTCACACTACCCTCTTTTTCCTCCTCCCAACTTTTCGTAGCTGAATCCCTCTATTTTTAGTTCTTCTGTTGGTTATCTTTGTGATCTTAAATATTGTACGTAAATTTCTATTTGTATCCTATCAACTTTCAGCTTTACCTTTACCCTCCCCCTCAAGGGAAGATAGGGACATTAGCTTCGCCAGTCATTCCTGTTTCTTCCCCCTTCCGTCTTCCATCTTCTGTGAGCCACCTCACGAGGCGTTTATTTTTTTCATGTCTCACAAATTATTTTGCTTTTATAATTTATTGGTAGTTCATTTGAGTATAGTATAGATTCAAAATAATTTCTTTTTCTCAGAACCTTGTATCTTGTTTTATTTCTTCTAGCATCGTTTGATGTTTTTAAGAAGTTTGTTATCAATCTGATTCTTTTTCCATTGTAGATGCCTTGTTTTTCTTTTCCATTTCTTAATATTTTTCTCCCTTCTATTTTCATATTATATTTCAATTCCGAAATTATATCCCCTTGCTTGATCCTCTGTGCCTCTTATGTTTTTTCCTAATATTCTTCATCTGTCATTTTGTTTTGTGATCTAGAAGATTTTTCTCTTTATTGAATTTTTTACTTCCAATATTTATCATTTCCAAGAATTCTTTATTTCTTATTGTTTCTATTGTCTTTTTTGGTTTTATGGAAGTGGTATCTTTTGGAACTTCTGAATATATTAGAGTGTTGTTTTTTGAGTTCTTTTCCCTGAATCATCTCTGTTTTCTCTGGAGTTGGTTTTTTTTGTGAATTTTGTGAGTGTGCCTGTGTGTGTTTTAAGTGCCATGGTCTTTTTTTCTGAGGTCTGATGATGCTTAATATTCACTCATATATAATGATAAAGGAATAGTAAAGCTGACCGGGAGCTGTGTTAACTTAACAGGGCTAATCAGCTGGCAAGTGTGGATTTAGAACTCACGGGCATGAGTGGACAGTTACACAGGGGGCCAGTTTTCAGCCCCACATTCTCCTTTCCTCACTCCTTGTTGCTACAGTTTGGATTCAGAGCCCTTAGGATTGTCTGCTGGGCAGATTTGCCTTCTCCTCTGCTATACTCTCCTTCATTCACATTCTAGCCTGCAACTTTCTCCTCTCTATTTCCTGGGGCAACCCTCTTCTGTCTACTTTTCACCTCCTAGAAATTTACTGAAACTTCATCTAATGGCCTCTCCCATTCTGTCCTCTGATAGAGGCTTATTATTTTTTATTCCCTTAATGATAATGGGACCTTGGGAAGAGAGGTGAGGTAAGTACTTGGTGCTCAGTCTAAAATCTTGACTCAAAAGCTTGAATATCTTCTGTTTTTAAATCCCTGAAAAGGTTAATTTCAAGGTCTCTCTTGGAAATGTAATAATTATTAGCCAGGCGTGGGGGCACACACCTGTAGTCCCAGCTATTCTGGAGGATGAGGCAGGAGGATCACTTGAGCCTAGGGGTTCAAGGCTGTAGTGAGCTATGACTGTGGTCCCCAACCCCTGGGCCGCAGCCAGGTACCGGCCACGGCCTGTTAGGAACCAGGCCACACATCGCCACCTGAGCTCTGCGCCCCCCACCCCTCATCTGTGGAAAAATTTCTTCCATGAAACTTAGGAATAAAAAATAAAGAAACTTAGGAACGAGGTACACAGCGGGAGGTGGACAGTGGGCAAGCTATCCAGGGAGGCTTCATCTGTATTTATAGTTGCTCCCCATCGCTGGCATCACCGCCTGAGCCCTGCCCTCCGACCCCGCCAGTGGAAAAATTGTCTTCCATGAAACCAGTCCCTGGTGCCAAAAAGGTCTGGGGACCGCTGAGCTATGATGACGCCACTGCACTCTAACCTGGACAACAGAATGAGACCCTGTCTCAAAAAAAAAAAACAGAAAGAAAGAAAAAGAAATAATGCAAGAATATTTTCCAGAATTGAAGGACCCAATTCTCCACACTATAAAGGCAGGCTGGTCTTCTTTCTCAAAAGCTCATCCTTTTTCCGACACCCGCTGAAAGAAATACATGCTTGCTCTCTTTCCCCGCAAAACACTCATCCCATGAATATTAGCAACTCACAATATTTCTATACAGAACGTATGGTTCCCCACAGAAACTCCCATCTCTCTCCTATCCCTACTCACTAAATAATTTTCAATTTTAAAAAATAAATAAAAAGGCAGACTAAGTGCACTTGGCCTAGAAAGTAACTAGTCCAGGTTGCAGCAGGAGGATGGAGGGCGCTGTGAAGGCAGTCTCCAGGAGAACATTGGAATGGAAGGTTTTGAGGGAATGGAAAAATATTAATATATGGATAAGGCAAGTAGCAGAGATGTTAGATATTTGTAGAAAGTTAATAATAGCTATATGGGAAACCAAGCAAATGAACAAAATGTGAAGTAATTATTAACGCTAGGAAAAAATGGAGTGTATGAGAAAGGAGCCATGGTCATTTCCATTTGTCTCCGCTATGAACCATGTTTGCATAGTCATAGTAATGTAAGTGTGGACTATTGATGCAAAAATTATGCCGGAACTATGTTGGGAGAATGAGGACAGGACAGAGGGTGGAAGAAGATGTTGTAGGAAAGCTTAGTCTTCATCTATTATACTAAAGTTAGTAGATGAAAGTCTAAAACGAAGTCATAGCCATATAAACATTGTTTAAGAATAATGATTTAAAAAGGAGGATAAACATCCAGAAGAATTGAAGGTAATTGCTTCTGGGAAGGGGTCAGTGAAGGGATGGGTCAAGAGAAATTTAAAAATTAATTTAAAGAAAACCAGGGCTGGACTCAGTGGCTTATGCCTGTAATCCTAGTACTCTGGGAGGCTGAGGCAGGAGGATCACTTGAGCTCAGGAGCTTGAGACCAGCCTGAGCAAGAGCGAGACCCCTTCTTTCCAAAAAAATAGGAAAAAATTAGCCAGGCGTGGTGGCACGCGCCTGTAGTCTCAGCTACTCAGGAGGCTGAGGCAGGAGGATCACTTGAACCCCAGGAGTCTGAGGTTGCAGTGATCTATGATGATGCCACAGCACTCTACCCAGGGCAACAGAGTGAAACGCTGTCTCAAATAAAAGTAAATAAATGAATACAACCATATATTATAATAAACTTCTTTTATAGAAATTGCAGAATTTCAGAATGTACTAGGACAAAGTACATCTAAGTTTATCATCACTGAAAATTTCTCTAAGCAAATCTTTAACAATTTATATGTCTAGTACAGTGCTTTGAATGGTAGACCCATAGTAAGCTTTTGTTAATAGAAAGATATTTCTGTAAACAGAGATTTTGCTAACTCAGCCTTTTTCTACTTTCCTTTTAGGTTTCAGTTTTTGAAATTGAAGTAGGTCTACACATTAAGAACTCATGTCTTTTCTTGTAAGTAAACCAGAGCGAATTAGGGTGAGTGTTTTTCTATTCTTCTGGATTTACTATTTTTGTTTTCTGGAAAGTAATGTGCTTTGGCATATATTGTGGGTGGCTTTTTGTGATGCTCAGAAGCATGCAGAAGTGAGGGATGTAGGAAGTAAGGCAGGTATTGCAGCCTCCACTCCTAAGAAAAGAGTTTGCAGGCAGAAGCTGACCAGAGACACATAGTTTACCAGCAGCTTGTCTGATAGAGAAGAAACAAGAAGATGGCTTATTTTATGAATATCAGTTGTACAACACTAAATGAGTTGGTTGCCCTTTTCAGTGTAGATATGTAACTGTTAATGATCTCCCCATGGGTTTATGTGTTTTTAAAATCAGTATCAAGTTGTAATTACTGGGACACTTTTTTCTAGCTATAATCATTTGTTTTAATTGAAGACATTTTGAACATGGAAGATTTTATTACACCTCAAAACTCCATCAGCTAAAATGACCTCAACAACAAATACTAGATTTAGCTTCTTTACAAGCTCCCATGATTTCATAAAAGATAATCTTATTTTGTTTATTATCAAGTATTCAATTTCTAAATACAGTAGTAATTATTTAAAAATTTTATAACTATATAAGGGCTATGAGATATGAGTATACCACTCTCTTTAACTATTATATTAAAGCATAAATTTAGCTATTATATTATTATATTAAAGCATAAATTATATTTTGTGATACAGTACATATAATTTTTTATATTAAGTTATTTAGGGTGTTATTTCTTTTTTAATTCAGGAAAAATTGTTATAGGGAAGGACAGAGAATGATGCTATAGTTCCAATTCATAATCTATATTATGCAACTTATTTCTGAATGTTAATGTAATCTTTTTTCTTATGTTTATGCATATAAGAATAATTTCTTAATATTTTGGAAAGAATAAACTTCACTGTTAATTAAGAGAATAAAGGAAATCTCTCTTAGCCTGAACTCTGCCCAGTGGAAAGAAAGCCCCAAGCCAAACTTTAATACCAGTCCTTAAGTGAAATACAATCTTGATTCCATTGCTTTTAAATATGAGCTTCTTTTCTGTTTCAACATAGCCTAATTCAGGTGAAATGAAACCACTGATCAGTAGGATGGAAATCTAATACTCATTTGAAATAGGCCAGTAAAGCGAACCATAGATTGGTCCTGTTGGTTTGATCCTTGGGAACTTGGCAGAAAATGTAAGCGAAGGTGTCTTTAGAACCCCTAGTTGATTAAAGAATATGCAGCTTGCTGTGTTTCCTTTCACAGACTAATAGAGTCTTGTGAAAAACTACTTGTCTCATCCCTATTTTCTGTGTTGTGAATTCCAATAATTGTTTTCAAATTGGCATTAATGATACAAGGCATCGGTAATAGATAGCTATGGAATGGGTACGAAGGAACCAAAAGGTAGTTTTATATGTAGGAAAGACAAAACAGTCATCATTATTAGGATCAGTACTGCATATTTTTCATATGTCAGATTTAAGAATTATTCACCAAATTAGGCAAAGAGGAGTAGAAAAAGGAATTAATCTGTGGTTTTTAATTGATTTCAAGATTCTTTTCAAAACTTTTCCATGGAAATGTATCCTAACTATACTGCATGATTCTGTTTTTGTAGTTGTATTTTTGTCTGTCTAAAGGCTGATAGCTAATTTGTTGCGGCTTGGAAGAAATACTAATTCTCTTTGGGGTTTTCCTCTTTAGCGGTGGGTCTCGGAAAAGTTCATTGTTGAGGGCTTAAGAGATTTGGAACTATTTGGAGGTAAGTACAGTATGGCAATTAGCCATCACTTCAGGATAAACATCACTACTCTTTTGTTGCCTAAATCAATTTGTAGAAATCAGCCATTCTAAGGGCAAGTGTAAGCTACACTTGTTGGATTTATTTGATTCCTTTTTGAATTCATGGTTTCCCAAAGGTTTGAGGACTAATCCATCCTTGTCCTTGACCTGCCTTGATTGTTAGAAAGCCAGCTCATATGTTACTTTTGTCCAATTGAAATACATATTTTTAAGGGAAAAAACCTAAGTGTTTAAAGTCTCTAGCCTTGAAGATTTTAAAAATAAAATAATAGGACAAAAATAGCAATGATATAAAAGTTATAGTTTTACTGATCAGTCAGTTGACTCATTTATTTATTTATTTATTTATTTATTTATTTATTTATTTTTTGAGACAGAGTTTCACTCTCTTGCCTGGGGCGAGTGCCATGGCGTCAGCCTAGCTCACAGCAACCTCAAACTCCCGGGCTTGAGCAATCCTACTGTCTCAGCCTCCCGAGTAGCTGGGACTACAGGCATGTGCCACCATGCCCAGCTAATTTTTTCTCTATATATTTTTAGCTGTCCAATTAATTTCTTTCTATTTTTGGTAGAGACGGGGTCTCGCTCTTGCTCAGGCTGGTCTCGAACTCCTGAGCTCAGGACGATCCACCCGCCTCGGCCTCCCAGAGTGCTAGGATTACAGGCGTGAGCCACCGCGCCCAGCCGACTCATTTTTTTCATGGTAGAAATTATGAGACTTAACAAAGGAAAAAAATCTGTCAGGGCAAAAATATTAACTACTATTGTAAAATCTAAATGTTGATTTCAGAAGTAAACTTTGAGGTTTAACAGGCCCAAGCATGCAGTCCAGGTCCTGTAAAAAAAAAAAAAAAAGAAAAAAAAAATGGGCCTAAGCATTCCTCTTTGGCCATTTTCACAGTGAGCCTTTTTGAGAACTCTCATCTTAATTTAGGGCAAAAAAATAGTTCTTTTCAAAAAAAATAATAGTAGTAGAGCCCCATTCTTTGTGTTTGAATACCAAAATACTCTTTTAGGATCCTGTAGCTAAAGAAACAGGTTATCTAGCAAACAAAAGTAAAAAAAAGAAAAAGAAGAAGAAAATCCCATTCAAAAGCAAACAAAATAAAAAAAAAGAAACAGGTTGTGAGATTGAGTGCACTGGTTGACTGATGCAAAATACTCCCAAAGAGGTTTAAGTGATTGAAAACTCAAACTTGTTAGTTGCCAGATGGTACTTACTGTTTTCTCTAATGCATCTCAGAGAACTTCTAGAGTAGTATTATTAGTGAACTTTATTAAAGTGTTATATTTTAGACAAATGGGAGCTTTAAAAAATGATGAGTTCTTTTTGTTTTAGTTACAAAGGATAAAAATTAGTAAGTAAAGGAAAGGCTAATGGAACAACAATACTATATTCTGATCCTATTCTCATTTTCTTCCCATCATTAATGGGAATAAAATGGCTAAAAGTAAACGTTGAGCCGGGCGTGGTGGTGCACGCCTGTAGTCCCAGCTACTTGGGAGGCTGAGGTGGGGATCATTTGAACCCAGGAGTTCAAGTCCAGCCCAGGCAACATGGTGAGACCCCATGTATTAAAAAAAAAAAATGAACATTGTCATTAATGGAAATTTGGTAGTCCAGTTACAAATATTCCAGTATTTGGGAATTGAATTAGTGGGTTTTGTTTTCAGTGTATTGAGCATAGGATCTCTGACTGTCTTTGATGACGCCATAGTCTCTGAGGAGGGTGAAGAGGTTGTTCTATACATCATTGAAGCTTGATGAAGTCTATATTACTAAGTTTTATACAACTTGGAATTTGCCTTCTACTCCGGAAGATGAAATTTCTTTTAATCCATTCACCTGGCTTCTTACCTTTGATAGAATATCTTAAGCAACTGCTCCTGCCATTTGTATACGAGAAAACTGATGTCCAAGGGGAAAAAAATTTCTATTTTGATAAGTCAAGGCTAATTTACTTTGCAGATAATCTCCTGTAATATATCTTAAGAGAAAGCATTTTCCTTGGTGACTAGACTTAACTCTTACGACTTTGTATAGTTTAAGATATTTAGAACTGTTACAGCTTAAGATAATTAAAAATGTATAATCACCCCAATATTTTACAGTTAAAAATCTTCAGTTTGATGATTTTTATCACTTTTACAGAATGGCAAGAATCAAAGACACATGCAGCATTTGTCTGATGTAAGAGGAGAAAGTTATTTCAGTTGTCCTTTGTTCATTTTCACTAGGTGTAGCAGAGTGCCAAAATGCCTTTGCTTTGTTTGCATTCAGAATAGAATATATCTAACTATGGAGAATCAGATTGGGTAATGGTCCCTCATGCATGTGTTGCTGTATTAAAAAAAACTTTTTTTGCCCCTTTAAAACAAAAAAATCTGTTTTCTAGTCCCTACAGTCACTGGGAAATGGCCAACCACTTCTATAACTTTATAGTGAACTTTTTGTTTACAAAGTATGACTCTGAAACCAGCCTATTCAATAATAGTGTGTGCCTTTTAAAAGTAAAAGTAACTGTAAATGACCAGAATTGTAGCAATCAAGTTATAGCCAGTAAAGAATACCTGTAGAGCAGTAGCTTTGCCAAGTTTTGAAGAGCCGTAGATTCATGTTTAAAACCCCTACCTCTGCAGTATTTTTACTGTGGATCTCTATGTGTGTGTGTTTATATGTAGCCCTGCAGGCACTTTTGCTGCAATGACTCTTAAGTGGTTTCTATTAATAAATGTAACCCTAAGTGCAATAATTGCTGTTCTGAATGTGGGTGTGTCTTCTGCTAAAAAAAAACCAAAATGCCAACAATCAATTTCTCTACTCCAGAACAGCCTCCGGGTGACACTCGTAGAAAAGTAAGTGACTTCCTAGGCTCTAGCACTACGGCTGTTGCACGGAGATGACTTCTTGTGGGAGTTTGTGTGTTTTGTTGGCTTATCATTTTATGTTTCTGCTTATCTGTCATTGAACTTTATTTGTAGTATAATTCTTTTGCTTGTGGAGATTCAGGTTTCACCCTGGAAAGATTTTGATGTGTAGTTTGAAAACTGAAAAAAGTCTCAGGTACTTTTTGTCTCTTTTAGGAATTAAGGTCTCCTCCCCTTCCCAACCCTACCAATCACCCACCACCCACTTCCCCAAAAAAGTACCTGAAACAATCTGAAATGTGGTTATCTTTTAGTGGCTGGTGGTATTAAATCTTCCATCCTTAGTCTATTAATAATACATTTTGGTCCACAGAGATAATATAGATCTCTGTTTAGATAATAAAGCTAGACCTCAAATCTCCTGCCTTAAAAATAAAACAAAAATTAAAAAGTATAAAACAGAACATTTACTTTTTTCATTGGTGAAAGCTATGAGATTCTCTTCTAGTTTATTTTACCTAAATAAATAGGACCAGATGTGCACAATGTACCAAGCTGTTTTGTAAAATATGAATCAGTGTCTTATAAAGAGAGAGGATAAGAACCCTTCTCTGTGTAGACTTACAACACTATTCGTGTTACGAGCATTTGCATGTTTGCAGGCAGCCCCGAGGCTGAGTGAAGGATGAACATGTCAAATAGGCATTTCTTTGAATAAAGCTTTGACTGTGCTTATGTAGTCTGCTAATCAGGAGCACCTCTCTATCAGATTCAAATATTTTCCAATCAGGAGACCAAAAAAGTTTCCTGTAGGATCAGTCAAGTACTTTTCCTATATAATGCCAATTATATTTTCACAGCTGCCAATGTTATATCAAACGTTATCCTGTGTGAAACCTGTGGGAAGTTGAATGTGTTTGGTAGCATTTCATAAATATTGTCTTTGTATGCTTTGTTGTATTTTGTTTTAAACTCTTTAAACAAAGTCATTTTATGGTCATTTCTGGATATCAGTAGCTTATGTATTTTTCAAATGCTTCAAAATGAATAAAATGCTTTTCATTGTGGGGAAAACTAAGAAAAGACTTTGATAGAATTAGTTCCTTTCTCTGAACAATTTGTGATTATACATTACACTAATTAAACTATGCCATGCTGTGTTTAAAGAGAATGGGTTAAATATTTTTCTTTTCATCTGAACTTTGACCTTTTCTAAATCTGAAGCAATATAATGAACTAACCTGTTTTTCTGGTGGCAATATGAGACCAGACCTCTTCCTTTCAAAATATTGCCTTTGTTTCCTGGTTTGTTTATTTGTTTTCCTAACTAAAGTTGGTTTCTCTCTGAGTTTAGACCTGTAGAATATCCACAGAGTAGAAAGCATCCATTTTCAGATCATTTCCAGAGAGCTGGGGCAGAGTAGTTGCTATCACTGGACCAGTTCACTTCATGCAATACCAGATTGCCCATGAACTCATATTCCCACTTACCTAAAGAATTTTATTTTCTAAAACTAACACTTTTGAGTCAGTTTAAGTAGCTTTCTATACTAGCAGATAATAGAAGTATTTGTCAGGTTACTAAGAACATCAGTAGTTTAATGAATCACTCCCTACCTAGGCTCAACAAGAATGTATCTTGGTGTACAGCCTGGTAGACAATATGTCTTACATGCCTCCTGACAAGGAAGAGGGACATAGGTAATTAAAAAAAGTGTCGATCTGTAACTTTTCCAAAGGGAGTTTTTAAAAGTGTAAATCGTAAATATTTTAATTTCAGGACTCAGCTGGCCTTCATAGTGTCCTTTTCAAATTATAGGAATTTTAGGGAGTTTGCTTGGAGATCAGAGGAGAGAAGACCTTCAGATACAAAGTAGTTGCTTCTCAGTGAGGCCATATTGTTACCTGATAAAAAATGCAGTACTTTCTCACCTGCAGGTATCAGATTCTGATCTACAGAGCGCCCTAGCAATAGGGGAATCTAGTGAACGTGTTGTGTGAGGCTGGCATTTCCATTGTAGGTCATTATGTTGAGCCTGTCGCCAAAGGAACTGCCAGTACATTTACCCTATTCTCCTCTTCAGCCCATGGGAATGGAAAGGTCATGGGCAGAAAACCTCCTCAGTTGGAACTTTTCTTAAACAATTTTTATTTTTTAAATGTTTGCCAACATTGTTCTAGGCATTGGGGAATACACCAACGAACATGACGGACAAGGTCCCTGCCCTCACGGCACTTGCATTCTAGTGGAAGAGACAGACAGTAGATCAATAAACTACAGTGATAACTCTGTGAAGAAGGTAAAGCAAGGAGATATAATAAAGTGACTAGGAACCTACTTTACTTTGGCTGGAAATCTTTTCTGAAGAAATGACATTTCAGCCGAGACCTCAGTGATGAGGAGGTAGTGTTGAGAAAATGGTGGGGACAGGGGAAGGAAGGATGGGGCCGGAGGAGGGTTCCAAACAGAGGGACAGTTAGTGAAGGTCTCCTAAGACTAGAGCATGTTAGTGTGGGGAGAGGGATGTGGGACAAGATCATAGAGGCAGAGTAGGTAGTTTGGGTCTGAAAGCAACCCGCTGAGTTTTCTGTTAACTGGTGACATTGATTTTATTGAGGAATAGATTAATACTTGAGAAAACAGGATCTGCAGAGCAAGAATACTGCAGGGGGTTAGAGGTGCAAGGTTGAGGAGATGGAATGCTTCAAGACTAAACTAGCGTTGTGAATTCTAAACAAATGGGAGTTGCCTTTTCAGAGCTCTTGGTTTAGGCTTTTTGCTCAAATTGCTGCTCCATTTTTGTCTCTTTTTTGTGTATTTCTCTTACCTATATGAAGTACCTGGCATGTAGTAACCAGGATCTTAAGGTTGTTCTGAAGATAAGATAGTTTCAGAAAGCTACAGTGGCAATTAAATGATCCTGGAATTTGTTTTCAGAGCATTTGAAAACACAAATAAATATTAAACTCCAAATCAAATCAACCTTAACTATTGATCTAACTCCACTTAGGAGTCTCTCTTTGCTCTGTTTTCTCTGTTCCATTTTATTTGTTGAACAGGAGAGTCACCAAAAGCTAGACAGCAATAGAGAGAGAAGAAGAATAGAATTCACACATATTAAATATTTCATTTTTCGTGGAGTTTTCTTGAGACATGGTCTTGCTCTATTGCCCAGGCTGGAGTGCAGTGGCACAACTGCAGCCTGGAACTCCTGGGCTCAAACAATCCTCCTGTCTCAGCCTCCTGAGGAGCTGGGACTACAGGCTCATGCCACCAAGCCCAGCTAATTATTTCTATTTTTTGTAGAGATGAAGTCTCTCTATGTTGCTCAAGCTAGTCTTGAGCTCCTGGCCTCAAGCAATCCCCCCACCTTGGCCTCCCAAAGTGCTAGGATTACAGATATGAGCTATCACACACAGCCTAATATTTGTTATACACCAGGTAGAGCTAAGCTCTTAACATATTTTATCTCATCTCATGGTCACAACAACCCTATAGGATGGGAATTATTCCACTGCTGAGATAATGGAGATCCCAAGAGGTCAGAGTGACTTGCTCAAGGTCACAGAGCCATTGATAGACCTGAGTTCAAATTCTGCCTCTGTCTGACCCCTAAGCCTATGGTCTTTGCATTATGGCATATGTTTTACTTAAAATAGCCTTTCCTAAATTATCTTTCCCAAAATTTAACAGAAGGTTCTCTAGACAGATATCTGTGAGAAATCCTAGGTTAAACAAAGTAAGTTTCCTCGCTAGAGAATTTCTCAACACCTTTAGTATGGGAATATGACTGGTGATTCTCCATGTGGGAGGATGCTGCATTTCCTCACTTAATTCATCATGGAAACTTTTTTTATGCATCCACTGCCAGGATCAGTGCTCCGTGGGGCCAGCTTTGGGGAAATCCTGCACTGAAACAGCTCAGTAGAAAAATGGACAAGAGACAGGAAGAGGCATTTTCACCTTGGAGAAGACTCACATGGCCAATAAATATATGAAAAGTTGCTCATCTTCATTAGTAATCAGGGAAATGTAAATCAAACCCACAATGAGATTGGCAAAAATTAAGAAATCTGAAAATACCAAGTGTTGGGGAAAAATGGGATCAACAAGAACACACATATATTGCTGGTGGGAGTGTAAATTGGTATAACCATTTGGGGAAAAAATTTGGCATTACCTCATACAGTTGATTGTTCATATAGTATGTGCCCTAGTGATTCCATCTACTCCTAGGTATAAGCTTTAGTCTGGAGAGAGATTCAAACGTGTTTAGAGTAGCACAGTTTATAATAGAACTGAAGACCAACCCAAAAGGCCCATTAACATTGGAATGATGGATAAATTGTGGTATATTCATGAGATGAGTATATTATACAACAGTGAAACGGGTAAACTATAGCTAAGTAGAACGATATGGCTGAGTCGTAGAAATATAACAATTGATTAAAATTGGAAATGGAATTTGATTGTTAGCAGGGCTTGATTTTGCTTTGACTAGTTTCCTCTTAATGTCACTGTAAGCGGTGAGGGAGACAGTGCCCCACTTGGTTTCTTTCCCCATCCACAGTGTGGGCAGCTGTTTTGCACTTGAAACACCTGATTTCACTGGCTTGAGCCTGGGTCCTCACATCTGTGCCACATATTCATGTTTTGATTTTTGGCATGTTACTTATTCTCCTTGGCCCTCATTTTTGCTATTGACAAATGGAGATGATGTCTGCCCCATCTACTCCACTGAGCTGTGAAGATCATATGCCGTGTGGAAGTGCTCGGGAAAGTGTATTACGGTCAAATAACAGGCAGAAAGCACCGTCATCTTCACGGTTTCCTCTGCACAGCCACTTCCCTGATAGTTGCTCAGGCAGCACGTTGTCAGAACTTTCTCAGCTCGCTCTTCTACCTAGAGCTAAGCGAAGAGCCTTCGCATGTTCACAAAGATGTTTTTCTGACTAGAGGTCAGGCTTATGAATGCAGAATGTGAAATATGAGCCAGCCTAAGGCTTCTCCATTTCAGTTAGACACACATCTGAAGAAAGAAAATCTGAAAAAAAAAAGGAAAATACTCACAGTCCCTCAATCATATAAATAAATTTAGGTCTAGAAGAAGGAAACTAAGCCATTAAGCCGAAAGAAGAGCTATTGGTCTGCCACGTGTTTTGCTTTCACCACTCAGACATTGCTGGATATCTTCCTCCAGGACCTCAAAGGCCGAGTGTGACACCCTAAATGGCCGGGTTCCACCTTCGTGTGCAGCACGAGTGGGCAGGAATGAGGGAGCAGGTCACTGCTGCTGCCTGGATGATGCCTGCGACCTGATTGACATCTAGGTCTCAGCTCAGGGCATCAGTTGTTCTCTCACTTGGGAATGCCAGGCAATGACTGGCCTGGACTCTTGGTTTGCTAAGGAGGGGTCTACTTCTGGCCACATTTTCCCTAGAGCAAGATTTAGTGTTTGACCTTTTGGGATCTTGCAGTCAGGACCTTAAAAATAGCAGCCTAATACAATAGGAAATTCAGGAGAACCCCCACCTCTCCATCCCCTTCTCTCTCTCTCTCTTTTTTGAGACAAAGTCTCACTCTGTCACCCAGGCTAGAGTGTAGTGGCATCATCATAGCTCACTGCAACCTCAAGCTCCTGGGCTCAAGCCTCCCCAGTAGCTGGAACTATGGGCACACACCACCATGCCCAGTTAATTTTCCCTTCTCTTTTCTAAACATGCCTTTCTTTCTCCAGACATCTTTTCCCCAAGTAATGAAGTTACAGTTTTCTGTACATGAACCAATTTGTTGGAAAGGACAAGCAGATTAACAGTTGACTGGAATGGGTCCTTGACCCCCATTTGTAGATAGTCCTAACAGTTACTTGCTTTGATATTAGTGATGATTACTACATTGAATGTGTGATGTTTTATTTCTCTTCGAATAGTGCTGGCACTGTTCCTTTGCCACAGAGTCAGGATTTGTATGTGTGTTTGCATGCCAGCCTCCTCGTTGGTCTGAATTACCGCCTCCACTCCGTGCCTATCCCACCCCCAGTTTTCTCTATTAACCTATTTTTCTTTTTCTTTAGACCAATGAGGCGAGCTCAGAGTTGATAGCATCCTTCTCTAAACCAGAGATCATGAGTAGCTTTCTGCCAGAGGGAGGGTCTTATGAGCTACTCACCATTATAGGTAATGTCCATGGACTGTCATTGCTCTTTCCGGAGACTGCCGCAGCTTTGTCAGCATCCCCAGATGAATGTGCACCAGACGCTGTCAGCTAGTCAGGAGGATTCATGGTGGCAAAACTGGCTTCTGTGGGTCTTGTTTGGTTTTCTTCTGCCACGTATGGGAAGAGATCAGGTTTCCAGGAGAGAAGCTCTTTTGCCGTTTTTTCTTTGTGGCTGTGCACGTCTGGTGTCCTGGGTCATAGTCAGTCAGAACGGTTGGCTGAGAAGGAACTGATGGGAGAAAAATCAAGAAATGTCAGCCATGAAAGTAACAGTAGTGAAAATTTTAACTTGGATTTTTCTTTTGAAACGAAGTCCCTTTTTCTTTAAGGTAGAGACAAAACTTTTGTTGCTCTTGTCCTTGTTTATGGTATTCCTCTTTCCTTTTAGGCAAAGGATTTGAGGACCTGATGACAGTGAATCTAGCAAGGTACAAACCAACAGGGGAGTATGTGACTGTACGGAGGATTAACCTAGAAGCTTGTTCCAATGAGATGGTGACATTCTTGCAGGTAATAAAACACGAGTGTGACACTTGGAGGGAGGGTGGGTTCTTGGTTCCTGTAGTAATTGTAAGGCACCTCTCACCTCAGTCCTCTGAAAGTACCTGTCAAGAAACGAAGGTAGACCAAATGTTCAGAAGTTATGGAGCTTTCAAGGGAGAGTCTTGGGCATTTGGCACTAAGGCTTGGGCTGAAATGCTGCTCAGCCCAATTTATATTTCCCTCTTCTTCTCCAAATATTCCTTTCTGGCTCATTTATTCATTTGTTTATCATGCAGAGAGGCCAAATAACTCTCCCACGGTCACACACACATTAGTGAGCAGCAAAGGCAGGATTCAAACCCAGGCAGCCTTGTTCCAGATGCAGAGCAGCCTGCGCTGCCCCTGTGGCCATCTCCCAGCTCTTAGCATCCTGTTTGCCTAAGATTCCTTGCTAGTCAAGAAGCAAGTAGCTGCCCTCTTGTTAAACTGAGGGAGACCACGGGGTCTAGTAACTGCCTGGGGACTAGAATGCCTTTTGCTGATGCCAGCTTTGGTCTAGGGCCTGGGTGAATGCGTGTTCAGTACAGTTAGTTGCGGCCACCCCCTCCTCATGCACTTACAGTATCTCTCTGAATGCTCACCTGACAGTGCTCTTTTTTTTCTTTGTTAGTAATCTTGGGTTTCTTCATCAAATTTACAGTGCCGTACTACCAGTTCATCTGTACAGAGTAGTTTAGTGGGTCTGAGGATGGAGAAGTCCAGCCTCAACTTAGTTATTTGAGAAAAAACATATCTGAGTTTGTTGTAGAACCTATTGGACTCTATGATTCTTTCGGTTTATGTTCTGTAAAGCAGTGGACAGGTAGAAGGTCCGGCCTATTTGACCTTAGCTCATGTCCCAAAGGCCAGGACCCTGAAGTTTCTATAGTTTTTTTGGTCCAGATTTTTTTTTTATACTTCCTATAGCTGCTCCTGATGAAGGGATCTCTCAATCTGAGGGTGCTGGAAAAATATCTTCTAATGTTTAGCTGTTGTCGTTGTCCTTTAATACTTTATTTCCTTGTTTCTATCAACTACATTTTCTTTTACAATGGAAAAATATTTTGTGTTTTCTTATCTCAAAGAGGAGTTCTGTACCTCGCCCTTGAAAGTTGAGCTAAGCTCCTAACTTCAGAAGTCTTCAGTCAACAGCTTGATTCAGCATCTCTGAGTGGGTGAACCAAGACCCTCTACTGTGTTGTCAGCAGTTTCCCTGTCTGGTGGGGGATTGCTCCTTGAGCTGCGTTAGGATTGGCTGGTGGGGCCACACCAGGCAGAAGCCGCTAAGCAGTATCTGAGGGCACCTGCTTAGGCTGCTCCCAGAACTCTGCGAGGAGCATCCAGAAAGTACTAGGTCCCACGTTCTTCATGCTGCCACTGAAGAATGGTGAGTGTCATTCTTCAGTGCCCCTTGGTCCTGACTTAGCTTTGCCATTGCTTTCAGGGGGAGCTTCATGTCTCTAAACTCTTCAACCATCCCAATATCGTGCCATATCGAGCCACCTTTATTGCAGACAATGAGCTGTGGGTTGTCACATCATTCATGGCATATGGTGAGTAGAAAGGGTTCCTGGCAGAGAAGGGTTCTAAGGACTTTGTTGTCAGGTTGCCTATGTGCTGTTTTCCTCCACTGTTACCGTTCGCTACCTCCCTACAACTCTCTTCCTCAGGGTCTGCAAAGGATCTCATCTGTATACACTTCATGGATGGCATGAACGAACTGGCAATTGCTTACATCCTGCAGGGGGTGTTGAAGGCCCTCGACTACATCCACCACATGGGATATGTACACAGGTACATTCTTAAGCAGCCTCACCCTAGACTAGACTGGATATCTGAGTCTGTGAGCCCTCAGGTAAACAGTTGAAATTTGACTAAAATTAAACTCTGGTTTCATGCCAGAGTTTAAAATCAAGGATCTTCGAGTGAGCTCAAAAATTTGAGGTTACAGTGAGCTATGATTGCACCACTGTACTCCAGCCTGGAAAAAATATATATATTAAAAAAAAAATTTTTTTTTAATAGAATCAGGGATCTGGATTCTGACCTTGTCACTGACTTGGGGAAGCAGCCATTTAGCCTGCTAGTACTAAAGCCATTGCCTTTCTCTTTGCTGAGCAGGTTGGTCCTGACTATTGTGTGAGAAGAACAATTGATGTGGACTTCTGTCCCCTGTCCCCTGCCTCCATCCTTGTGTGCCCCAGAGTTGGTCCTATGCTGAGAGGCCAGGGCAAAGACAGATTGCTTCATAGGTGGTGTCAGGAAAACAGGTGCCTAGTAGGCAAGATAATAAGATTGGACTACAACCTAACTCCACATACAAAGGAGGACTCCAGATGGATCAAAGGCCTAAATGTAAAATGTAAAACTGCAGACTTAAATAAAAAGAAATGTGAGGCGATACTTTTGTGATCTGAGGCAAAGAACATCACAACATTTTAGAAGCACAAAACACAAGGCAAAAAATTGATGAATTTGATTATATCAAGATTAAAGATTTTTATCCAGTAAAGTACACCGTAGAACAAAGTTAAGAAACAGGTGACAGAGTGGAAGATGTTAGCTTTGTCTAAAACACGGAGGAGATTAGTAACAAGGAAATCTTGCAAATCAACAAGAAAAGGACAGCAAAGCAATAGAAAAATGGGCAAAAGATACGAAGTTTACAAAAGAGGAACGCCAAAGACTAGCGGTCATTAGAACAGACACTCAAACCTAGCAACCAGAGCAAAGCAAATGAAAACAAGGTATCACTTTATACACCAGACTGGCAGGGTCAGGAGGCTGGGCGAGGCCCAGTGTGTTAGGGACGTGGGAGCCTCCTGTCCAGAGTGTGGCCAACAGCCTGATGCAGCCAGTCAGGCTCACAGAACCTTCAGCGCTGCCTCTGGGTGTACTCCCAAAGAAACCCCTGTGCAGGCCCATCAGAGTACATGTATGCAGATGTCACTGTTCATATTTGTGCTGGTTAGAGGTAGTGTGAGAGTCCCTCCCTGGAAGAATGGAGGAGTGAAAGCATTAGATCCCATCCCAGAGTCGGTGGCAGCTGGAAGCAAAGATTAGGTGTACACAGAGAACAGCACGGATGGATCTTGAAACCATAGCACTGAGTGAAAAAGGAAGGCTGGAATGCATACCACAGAACCATTAGGTAAATTTAAAATATATGCTTTCAGCTGTCAGTAACACCATGGAAAATAAAAACAAAAAAATATATGCATACAAAACAGTGGTGTACTTTACAGGAATGCCTATAAAGAAAAGCACAGATTAAAAGCACTAGTAGGAGGTGGGGAAGAGGTTGTCTATGAGCATAAGCGAGAGCTTAACAGGATATAAATAAGTTTTTAAATCTGGTGATATATAAATGGGGTCATGCTATTTTCTTTTTTTTAATGTAGGTTTGAAATTTTTTCATAAGATGTGTTTATGTACATATAAAATGCACACACAGGGGAGAGTCTGTATGTGCTGGCCAGGTCTAATGTGTTCAGACCAAAGGTTTGTAGTGTGAGGGGCTCCTGCTGCCCGTGACACCTTCCCCTCCGCCCCCACAGGAGTGTCAAAGCCAGCCACATTCTGATCTCCGGGGATGGGAAGGTCTACCTGTCTGGTTTACGCAGCAACCTCAGCATGATCAGCCACGGGCAGCGGCAGCGTGTGGTCCACGATTTTCCCAAGTACAGTATCAAGGTTCTGCCTTGGCTCAGCCCAGAAGTCCTCCAGCAGGTTTGTGCGCTGGGTGCTGAGAAACTCCAGCCCCCACCAACTCATGGTTTCCCAAGGAAGTCTTCATAAATTTCCTGGGATGGGGGTGCTCTCTACTTCTGAGTGGAGTGAGGGGTTCCTGGAGGGAGCCCTGCTGACGCGGTGTACCCTAATCCTAAGCCAATCATAGACGGATGTGCTTTCCCCTCCGTGGGTTCCTAAATAGGACCTGGCACTGTTCTTGCTCCCTTCAGGGATCCTGACCCCACTGTGGGAGGAGTGAGCATTTTGGAAATCCTTGGTGCTCTCTGGATCCCTGTGCTAAGCGGGAGTGGCGCTTCTTCCTGCTTGTCACGCAGACTTGCCAAACATTTGCTCCTTATAAAATAGCAGTTAATCCCTAGTAGTACAGGCAAGGAGAGGTGTTGGCAGCTGTCCTGATTTTGGGGTAGGCATTCTTTTCCTCTCCTCAGCTCTACCTTTCTTTTCCTAAGAATCAAGACCAAGGCTACAAAAAGAGTTATCTGTGGCTTTTTTTTCCTGACTTAGAATCTTCAGGGTTATGATGCCAAGTCTGACATCTACAGTGTGGGAATCACAGCATGTGAACTGGCCAATGGCCATGTCCCCTTTAAGGATATGCCTGCTACCCAGGTAAGCCTGCAGCCAGTGGTTTCCTTCTTGCCTGTCTGCCTTCCACACGTTTGCTGAGCACCTGCCACACTCAGCACACTGACCAGGGAGACTAAGATGAAAGACAGTCCTTTTTTCAAGAAGTCCCACGGGGGTTGAGGAGTGATGGATAGTTGGGGAATTCTTTGTTTCCTCTCCCTGCGACAGACGCTGGTGATGGCGCTGAGCTGGGGGAGGAGCACAGGAGCAGGAGTGCAAATGGAGGCCCCCACACCTGCCTATTTGAAATGCTGTAAATCAAGCTAACCAGTTTTTATAAATTTATAAAATATGTTCTATCCTCCTACCTTGATAAGTATCCCTGGAAGGTCAGTTTCTAATTTAGAATTCCCCCGATTCTCAGAGTTCCAGCCACCGCATTCTGGCCGACACCTAGAACCTCCATTCTGTAAGTGCAGCTCCTGTCCATGCCCCACGGATGCCTGTTCTTTGGCCACCCCTAGGACCTAGGGGTGCACAGCCAGTGCCTACCGTTGGGAGGACTGACCGAGGGAAAGGCTTATCCAAGCCTCATTAAATCCAGGAAGTGGATTAAGGTCATTTGGGCAAGGACTTCCTGAGTCCCAGGCACCTGGAGCATGGGTAGCGTGCAGTCTCTGAGTGAGCCTCCCCTGGAAGCCACCAGCTGCTTGCCCTTGGGGAGGGGGCGGCTAGAGAATGGCTGGAGTGGAGCCTCTAGGCAGAGGGCCCAGGAAGGCTCCTAGGAGGAGGTAACACTTGAGTTGAGTCTTAAATAGCAATTAACTGTGCGAAGAGTGGGAACTAGAAGGAGACTTAAGCAGAGGGAACAGCATGTGCAAAGACCCGGAGTCAAGGAAGAACAGGACCTGGGAGCAGCAAGTGGGTACAAATGGCTGGGGTACAGGTGTTTTGGGGTGGGGGGGCAGCCAGGTAATGAGGCTGCAGAAGGAAGCAAGGGTGCGTCGGGAAGGGCTTCTTACGCACCCCCGGCACGAGGTTCCTGCCCCAAAGCATGTGGGGAGTTACTGAAAAATTTCAAGCACAGGAGTGCTAGCATCAGATATATATTTTAGAAAGATTACTAGCAGATGGATTAGATCTGGTAGACCAGTTAGGAGAGTTTGGAAATCTAGGTAAGGAGTCTAGGAAATCTAAGTAAAACAATTCAGTAACAGAAAGAGACTCAGGAAAGAGTTAAAAGGCTCCTTAGGGTAAACAGGAGGTTCAGATCTAGAAGCAGCGCTGTCCAATAAAACTTTCCTCAGTGATGGAACCATTCTGTATCTGTGCTGTCCAGCATGGCAGCCACTAGCCACCTGTGGCTATTGAGCATTTGCAATGTGACCAGTGAGACTGAGGGACTGAATCTTTATTTTTTATTTTATTTTATTTTTTTTAGAGATAGAGTCTCTGATGCCTAGGCTGGAGTGCCAGGGCCAGGGCTTGACAGTGAAAGGAATTTGATGCCTTATACGAGGGAAGAGGAAAGTGCGAGCCTTTCCTTCCAGCCACATGAAAGGGGCTCTTCTGTGCAATCCCTGCCTCCTCCTCATGGTGGCCGAGCCAGAGTGTAGCTGCCACACCTGTGACAGCATTCCTTCGGAAAAGTTAGACTTATTCCACTTCCGTCTTTCCTCCACTCCCCAAAGAGCACACTTGTATACTGTGGAAACTATATTTGTGATGAGACTCTCCAGGCCTTCTAGGGGCCCTTTCCAGCCCAGGCCCGGCTCTGTCCTCCCCAGATGCTGCTGGAGAAACTGAACGGCACAGTGCCCTGCCTGTTGGACACCAGCACCATCCCCACTGAGGAGCTGACCATGAGCCGCTCGCACTCCACGGCCAACCCCGGCCTGAGTGAGAACCTGACCACCAGCAACCCCCGGCCCTCCAACGGTGACTCACCTTCCCATCCCTACCACCGAACCTTCTCCCCCCACTTCCACCATTTTGTGGAGCAGTGCCTTCAGCGCAACCCAGACACAAGGTATCCCTGCTGGCCTGGGGCTGGGCTTCGGGGAGGGCAGGGGGAGCGCTGGAGGTAGGGCCAGGGTTGGAAAGGATGTACCTCTTGAAGGTTCTGTAAGGGTCTGGGTTCCCAGAAGGATCTAGAGCCCCACAGCAAGCGAGATCAGCACCTGGGTCTGCTGAGAAGCCAGCCTGGGTGCTCTGGCCGTGGTGAGCTGAGGGGAGAAACAGCGGGCCCTTAAGGAGAAGGTGTAAGCAGGCAAGACTTGGGAATGCAGGGGCACGGTGCTGATGCTGGTCTCTACCCCCTTTTCTCTCCAGGCCAAGTGCCAGCACCCTCCTGAACCACTCTTTCTTCAAGCAGGTACAGTAGCACTTGCCCTCGGCTTTCTGCTTTTTCTTGCCTTTGGTTTTAACTACCCACCATCCCCTTAGCTTTGGGGTCTTCAGGTAGTGTCTCCTCCTCCCTTTGAATCAGAGAAATCGCTATATTTCTGAAGCCCCTCAACGAGAGGAAAGAGCTCCTGGAGTCCGTTGGCTCTGACAGCCCATCTGTCACCGGGCCATGGTTCCTTGTCCCACGGTGTCCTGGGACCCAGAGCAACAGGATCCATTACCAAACTCTCTCCTTCCCCAGATCAAGCGACGTGCCTCCGAGGCTTTGCCTGAATTACTTCGTCCCGTCACCCCCATCACCAATTTTGAGGGCAGCCAGTCTCAGGATCACAGTGGGATCTTTGGCCTGGTTTCAAACCTGGAAGAGCTGGAGGTGGACGACTGGGAGTTCTGAGCCTCTGCAGACTGTGCACATTCTCCAGCCTGGGACGTGGGGGCCTACAGGAGGCCCTTCCCGAGGGCTGGCCACATTCCCCCGCTCCTGGGTGCAGACTGAGTAGAAAGGACATTCTGCCAGGAAAGTTGGCTGCTGACTGATGGGGAAAGAAATCCCTAGAGAGACTTTTCTTCACTGCTCCTAGGCTTTTGAGACACAAGGGAATCCCAACAACCAGGGATCAGGAGGAGTCCAAAAGCTGGCATACTCAGTCCTGCAAGCTCAAGCTCAGGTGAGCTCCTCAGAAGGAAGAGGTGCTGCTCTGGCCCTGGGGGCTGAAGTCCGAGCCCAGGGTTTGACTCATCAACTCAGACAACCGTCACCTCCTCTTCCCAGCGCTTGCTCTCCTTCTAGCCTAATTCCATTCTTTTCCTGTGCTCCCAGATCCTACAGGTCCATGAAGGGGCAAGTAATAGTCGACCTTCCTCCCTTCCCCTCAACCCCCTCCCTAGTAATTGAAGGGAAGAGTATTTCTGTCCTTTTAAGAGGGGTAAGTCCACCCTTACCCCGCTTCTCACTTGGGCCCTGACATCTAAAGCCTTCCCATGGTTCATCTGTATAGCTTGTTCCTTTCCCACCAAGAATCCATCTTAATGCCTCCAGCCAGCGGCCTGGGCTCTTTCCCTGGGGCCATAATGTTTTGTCTAGCCTGAGGGCTTAAGTCCTTATGCTGTGTTAGTTTCATTGTCAGAACAAATTAAAATTTTTAGAGAATCCATTGGGGAATGGCATGGTTGTGTGTTTGCATCGGTGCAGGAACTGCAAGCCCTGCTTCCTAGTGTCTGTGCTGACGAGGATGACTGTGGGCTCAGGCGAGAGGCAGAGTCATTCTGCCCTCCGAGAGCAGGCCCGTGAGTGCTCATGGAAACGCAGCAGTCGCCTCTTTCGCTACATAGAACAGTTTCTTTTAAAACCCATAATAGATTTGTCTCTTAATGCTCTAAAATTTCCAGACTTAGTATTAGCCTGTGGCCATCAAACCACTTTGGGGCTGGAAGGTCCAGGTGCTAGAGACCACCCACTAGGAATAGAGGCGGAAGATGCTCACTTCTGGCAGGAGAGGAGGTGGAAGGGTTTGTCTTGTAACCTGACTGGGGGTGTCTCCTTACCTTGGGTTCCAATCACCAAAGAGCAAGTAACCTAAGAACCAGCGTCCTGGCTGGCTGCAGGCCAGCGCGTGTGAGCAGGGGCAGGGATTCCAACCTGGGTCTCCCCTCGGTGGTGCTTCCGGGGTGTGCAGCGTGCCTGGCACTTTCCCCCTTGCCAGTCCCTCGTGGGGAGGGGCCCTCCTCTGCTGAAGCTACTCTGAACTATCAAATACCCTCACTTTCCTTTTCCTCAGAAATTTTAACACCAGTTTAAAAAAGAATAATAATAAAAAAAAACCCTCTTCCTTTAGGCAATGGTAGGGGCTGAAGTGAATGACATTAACCATGAGGTGGGGGCGGGGCCTGCAATGTGAAGTGAGTGACAAGGCCAGGTCACACTTATTTCCAGCCCCGTCCTCAGCTGTGTTTTTTTTTTCCTCACGTTTCCTTAACACTGGCTCACTGTCAGTTTTCTTTCCTTCCTGACTACCTTTTTCACCAGCTATCAGCTCATTCTCCATGCCCAAAGTGCTGATTCCGCAGGCCGCCTGCAGCTGCGCCCACAGATCCATCCTCTGGGCAGGGCGACAGGGCCTCGGGGCCTGCCCAGCCAGCCCTGCTCCCGGTGCCCCCGAGGGCTTCCACTCTCTTGCATTAAACAGCCCCCTTAGAGATCTGTTCACAGGGGTGGAAACTTTCCCCAGTAAGATACTCGTCCAGTTTTTGAGGGTTCTGACACACCCACCAGGGAGTCTCAGGCCCACAGTGCAGGCAAAACACAAGTCTTCCTCAAGCACAGGAGGCTGGAGAAGAAAAGTGAAGCTGGCGCGTGGGCGCGGGGAGCCGAGGAGGAAACCGCTGGGGGTTGGGGAGCTGCTTTGCTGTTCCCTGCCAGCCGGCAGGCGGGAGCTGTTCTGTTCCCTGACAAGTGTGTGGGCTGCGCTCTGGAGCCACCAGTTCTATTCCTGCCACAGTGTGGGAACACGCTGTGTTTAGGGCTGTGCTTTCCGAAACAGCTTCCAGCTTGATTTCAGGCAGAGCCAAGCAGTCCCTGGAGCCCAGGAAGGCCGGGCCTCCCAGCAGAGGTCGTGTTGCTGAGGCTCTGCTCCGCGAGTGAGTGACCGTCACCTGCTTCCTCCCGTGTGCCTCAGACCTGTCTTGCAGTGGGCTGCACAAAGGCGCAGGGAGTGGCTCTGCTGCAGGAGCTTTGGTACCAACAAACCACTTCAAATCTCCAGGCCTGGGCTCCCTTGTGCTAAAATCGCTTCCCTGAGGGCGTGCCCTCGGTGATTGGGGTCCCCCGGGGTCGGGGGATTACCGATACCACAAAGCCCGGCCACGGAAACGTTGGGAGGGTGGGGGCTCTGGGAAAGGGCAGCAGCTTCCGCAGCCCCCTTGTCTACAGGGTCGCAGAAGGCGCTGAGGGCGGCGGTCCCACCGGAGCCCGGTTGCTGGACAGCTCCGCGGCCAGTGGGCGGCGGAAGGGAAACGAACGCGGGTGCCCGATCCACTTCATCGCAGCCTCGCGGCCCGGCTTGGCGGGACCGCGTGCCCGGCCGCCGCTGCCATCTTCCTCCTTGGGCCGTGCGGGAGCGCGGGGGCGGCCCCTGGCGGCGGGAGGACTCCGCAGCCCGCGGGACACGGGAGCCCAACCGGGCGACCCCGAGGCTCGGGGTCGCCCTAGCGGGTTGTCTGAAGCTGCAGGACCCACACGGCGCCGGGCGGGGACTGGGGCCGCCCGGACCTGCGCACGAGGGCCAATCGGAGGAAACTGAGGCAGCAAAAGGCCCAGGCACAGCCCGGTTATCCCCTTCCGCTCCCCAGGGGCCGCGCGGCAGTGTCTTGTGTTTCGCGACTACAGGCGCCTCAACCTGAACTTGTCCCCGCCCCGAGGGGTGCGGTGCGGAGCCCTCGGGCTCCTGTCCCAACACTGTCGCTTCCGCACGCGCGGCCGCTCGGGGTCCCGGCGCCGTCGGGAGCGGGCAGACGGGCGGCCGATTCCCGGAGGCCTGCGAGCTCGGAGCCCGGGGGCGGTGCGGGGCCTGGAGCGCGGGGTCGGGGCGGGGGGCAGACAAAGGCTGGGACGGCGAGTGAGGAAAAGACAAAGCGCAGAGGGGGGTCAGCGGCGGCAGCGGGGCCCGGAGGCGGCCCCGGGCGCGGCGGAGCCAATGGGCGGGCGTGGGGCGGGGGCCGGCGGGGGCGGTGCCGCGATAAGGCGGCGGCGGCCGCCCGGGGACCACTGGCAGCGGCGTCAGCTTGCGCCCGCGCCCTCCTCGCACCCGAGGCGCCCCCCGGAGACCGACCCCCGCCCCGTGGCCCAGGCCGGGGCCCGGTGAGACCCGCGGGCGGGCCGGGGGGTCCTGTACCGGCTCCGGAACAGGGCGCTGAGGTGGGGGGACGAGGACCGCCTCCCCCGCCATCCGCGGGGTCCCGATGCCCGGCGACTCCGCGCTTAGCCCTCGCCTGGGGCCCCGCGGCTCGAGTCGGCCCTTCGGGGCCGGCCTCGGCGGGGGCGGAACCGAGTGCCGCTTGCTGGGCCCACGGAGTCCTGGGGCTGGGGTCCGGTCTGCGCGGGGCCGGGGCCCGAGGAGCAGGAGGCGCGAGCGGCAGCTCGGCAGGGCGGGGCGGGGCGGGCGGGCAGGCGCTGTCCAGGGGCTGGGCAGCGAGCCGGGCGCCCGCGGCTTCGGCGCGGGGCAGCGCTGGGCCGGGGTCAGGCCGGGGCAGCGGGTTCTCATCGCGGCCCCGCCCTCTCCTGACCTCCCCTCACCCCGGGAGGGTCCCTGCCCGCGGGGCGCACACGGCGGCTGTTGGGGAGTCTTCCGCCCCTCCAGCCCCTCGGCCCTGTGCTTTGTTCCTCCCCCATGCACGGTTCCACTCAGGACCCCTGCCCCTTGGGGGAGCAGCGTGGGGTGGGTGTGAGGGGCGGAAGTGGCAAAACCTAGAGCAACAGGAAATGACTTAGGGAAAGTCCCAACCGCAGCCCCCCAGTCCCCTGCTGTAAACACTCCCCACCCCTGCAGGCTGGGGAAGGGCCTGTGGGGCCCTCCGGACCGACTTCCCCTTGCAGAACCCAGCGGGTGCCGCGTCTCCACTCGGGGCCTCCACCACCTCCAACGAGCCATGTTCCAGGCTGCAGGAGCCGCCCAGGCCACCCCATCTCATGTAGGTGACCAGCCGAGTGGGAGGGTCCCCTGGGCAGGTGCCTGGCATGGGGGTGAAGGGAGGAGGAGCAGCGTGTTTGCCTGGCACCCTTTGCCCCTCTTGAGTGCCACTGGGAACTGGGGTGGTGACCGCAGCCATGGTGGGGCATGGTCTGATTGCCCCTCTCCCTCAGGAAGCCAAAGGTGGCGGTGGTGGCAGTACTGTGCAGCGCTCCAAGGTAGGGCCCTGAGGGTGGGCGCGGGAGGAGGGGTGGGGGCAGGGCAGGCCCCTGGCTGAGTGTCCGCACACAGTCCTTCAGCTTGCGGGCCCAGGTGAAGGAGACCTGCGCTGCCTGCCAGAAGACTGTGTACCCCATGGAGCGGCTGGTGGCAGACAAGCTTATCTTCCACAACACCTGCTTCTGCTGCAAGCACTGTCACACCAAACTCAGGTGCGCCCCTGCTCTCCCTGCCCCTGCCCCTGCCCTCCCTGCCCCTGCCCTCCCTACCACTGCCCCTGCCCCGCCAGCCCTGACATAGGTGTTCTGCTTCTGCAGCCTGGGCAGCTACGCAGCGCTGCACGGGGAGTTTTACTGCAAACCCCACTTTCAGCAGCTGTTTAAGAGCAAAGGCAACTACGATGAGGGGTTCGGCCGCAAGCAGCACAAGGAGCTCTGGGCCCACAAGGAGGTGGACCCCGGCACCAAGACGGCTTGAGGCCTTCCACTCCCTCGGTGGGGCCGGGTCAGGGCTTGGACAGGGGCAGGGTGGGGAGGGATGAGGCTTGCTCAGGCAGAGGGGCACGGGGCAGGGCCCGGCTCCAGGACTCCTTCCTTCTCCCCCAGGGGTGGGGGTTTGGAACCAGGATTGGGGTTTGCTCACCACCCTGCTTCCTGCTGCTTTCCACCCCAGCTTCCCTATCTAGGTGCCTTTTCTCCAGCAAGGAGTCAGCATGCCCTCCTCAGGGTCCTAAGCTCCCTCACTGCCACCCAGGCCGGGCCGTGTCAGGGCCCCCAAGTCTCCCCATCTACCTCTGCCCTTAGCCTGGTCCTGAGCCATGGAGACAGGGAGGAAGGAGGGTGCCACCTGTTGGGCCTCATGAATGCCACTGCAGCCCGTGGGGGAGGGGATGGGGAACTGGAGCCACCCTGCCCAGGCAAGGCAGGGCCTGCCCCAGCGGGGCTTGGGACCATCTCGCACCACCCGCGTCCAGTGGAGAAGTGGAAATAAAGCACCCGCCAAACTGAGCACCCCAGAGACTGACAGCAGGGCTGGCCATGGCCCCCTCCCCTCCTGTTTCTGCCCATCTGTCTGTCGTGATCAACCCCATTTTAAACATGTTTAAACAGTTGCTGACTCTGTATTGTGTCACTGCTGGGGGGCTTTGTGGCCGGAAGGTTACAGACTCACCATGGGGATGGGAAGCGGGGACAGGGCCAACCCAGAGTACCACTGGCCTTGATGGGAGGAGGCGGCTGGTTTGAGAGAAGGGGCTGCTCCTCTCCCCAGGCAGAACGTCATGCTGGCAAACCTGGAGTGGTTTTATGCCTGAAACCCCACTTTGCCCCCTCAGGTTCGGGTTGGTTAAGACACCCCAGGCCCACAGACTCAACATGTACACCCCAATGTGAACAGGAGAGCGAGCGTTGGGCCCGAGGAGCAGGAGGGCCGGCTGTTGGTGGGTGATGGCGACTGGCGTTGCTGCACTGGAACGCGGGGGGTCAAAGTCAGAACCCTTCTGCTGAGCCCTCGCCAGAAGCCCCTTCCCCTCATTCCTAGCCCTTTGCCCTGGAAATCAGTCAGGAATGGTGGGAACCAGCAGACCCAGCGAGTGCTGCTGAAGGTTTCAGTGACTACCCTTTGTCCCTGTGCCCTTTCCCTTCGTTGCCATCTTCCCGTTGCTTTTCAAGCTCAGTTCGTCTGCTCCTCTGAAAACCCAGGCACACTGATGGACGGTAGTTTGCAGTAGAGGACTTGCTGCCACCACCCCATGCAACTGCCTGAGTTCCTAAGTGACCTCATACCATGGACCAGGGTAGGCAGCTGGGCCACTGTGCTATGTTGAGGTTGGCACTGCTTGAGGAAGCAGAGATGGCACCCCAGGCCCGGGTCCTGAGAGTGTGAGGAGAGCTGCTCAGAGCCTCTCAGGGCAGGCGCAACTTCTTGCACCCGAGGTCTCAGATGTGGACACAGATAGTCCCTCCCTGCTCCGAGTTAAGCAATAGCAGCAGGTGGACCAGAAGGAGATACCCAAGAGGTGGCTCCTGGAGGCACCTGACCCCTGCCTTGCCAGGATGGGACTAAAGGTAATCCCTTTCTGGGCCAGGAAGACCCTACTAGATGCCATGGAGGTCCCAGGAACCCAGCCACTGGTGACACTTGGATCAAGAGGGCCACAGTGCCACCTTGGTAAGTCGGCCCCGATGGAACCAGCCCTGATGGAACCACCCCCAATGGAACTCCTGGAGGGGCAAGTGGAGGAAAGGGGGAGCCACCTCTGGGCTAACAGTGGTGCCTAGCCAAGTCAACCCAGGATCCCTTGGGGTTGCTTGGGGTCACCTGAAGTTCTCTTCTGCTTGAGGAGCCCCTCCCACGCAAGCACCTGCCTCCATCCCCACCCAACCGAAAGCATGGTCACAGGACCCCACCGGTATAAATGATCCCTTTTATTGTAAGTAATGCACGACACTGGCCTGGCTTTGCACTGCAAGCCCTCGGTCAAGATATAGTCAAATAACTATGGCTGCAGGTTCTTCTGCACAATCCACAATTTAGACACAGACACAGCTGGGTGGGTGGGCAGGCGGGCAGGATAGTGCGGACCATCCCCAGCCCTGGCCTCTCCATGCAGGGCTGGCCAAGGCACACGCTCCATGGAATGATGAGAGAATGACGGCACGGCCCCTTCCCACAGCAAGCCTGGGGCTGCTAGGAAACTGCCCTTCAGAACCTCTGGGCCCAGGCTGTCCTAGAGCCCCACAACTTTTCATCTGGATTAGTTAATAAAAAAACAATAAATTAAAATTAAGCAACAGCTTGATCCTGAGGATGCTGAGATAGCATGTCCACAGTTTTTGGCACAAAAAAATCAGGGTCTTTTTTGGATTTTTGGAGTGTAGGGTTTGTTGGCTTGTTTTCAAATTCATTTTTAAAACACATTCCCTGTGAGGTAAGACCCCAAGGGGTGGGGCTCTGTGAGAGCCTGAACTTGGGACACACATAGTTGCAGAGTCAGCCGGCATCATGTTCTGTATCCTCTTGGGGACCGGCCGGGGGCTGGGGGTGTGGGCCAAGAAGAGCACACAGCCAGCAGGATGGGGGCATGGAGAGGCCAAGCTGCCACACAGCAGCTCTGGTCAGGATGAGCGGCTGCGCCCCACCCTGGGCAAGGGCCGAGGTGGAGGCAGGAGCACGTGCTCACTGTCTTCAGAGGGCAGTGTGGAGTGGAGGGGGCCTGACAGGGGCCTTGGGGAAAACCGGATGGAAACACAGGGGCCCAGGCCCAACTGGCACCATGCAGCACACATTTCTGCAAAACCAGCTGCTTTCATTTTCTCTTCTCTCTCTTGAGGCGTCCATCACCTGTAACAGTCTAGAATTGATATATATAAAAACCATCAAATGTGATCTGAGATATAAATTAACAAGTACAAGGCCTCACATTACATGATGTGAAAAGGCTAAAAACAGCGATAGAAACTACATTCATAAAAGTGCATCGTCAACATACAACGAAGGCTTTGGCTTGTTCTGTGCCCGTGGGGACGCAGGCACGCTGGCAGGGCTGCCTGCCGCTCACCCCCAGCTCCTGGAGACACCCATCCCTGGGCACTGGCTTTTTTTTTTTTTTCCTTTAATGACAACTCCCAAGGAAACTGGGTGTTGAGAGGGAGGAGCTTGAGCAATAGGCACATTTTGGAGGGGAGGGGCCGGAAGAAAGGACCAGCGCCCAGGCTGAGGTAAATATGGCCAACTCTAAGCTGCTTGGAGATGCTGTTTCCCAGACCCCTGCTGCCACTCCTCCCCGGGGGAGGAGCAAGAAGGGAAAGAGGCTGAGACCTCCTGGGGGTGGGCGAGGCTGGCTAAGGAAGAACAAAGCTGGCGGTTTCAGACACAGTTGGTGGCAGCACATGGGCTTTCCCTTCTACCAGACAGAGGGGGCTCTGGCCTGGCAGGTCACAACTCAGGCAGCCTGAGACACCTCCCCAGACTCGCTGGGCTCAAGGCACCAGCCAGGCCAGATGCCCTCACTGTGTTGTCCATCTTCCCTTCCACTCCAGTGGGGAACTGATGCCGGGCCAGGAGCACAAAGGCCATTACCTTCAGCTCTTCCCAATCCAGCCCAGGCCCAAGCCCACAGCAGGGGTCCTGAGAGCCCAGAGGGCACAAAGTTTCCAGTTTAGAAACTGGATACAGCATAAGAGTGACTCCAACTTGTAAAACAGAGACAATTGCATTGACAAAATTGGGTCCCCCCCCCTCAGTGGGGGCAGTTCCACATCTCAGGCCCCTGCTTACAGAGCAGGGTCACGGGGACAGGCAGGACAGGCTCCTCCTTCCCTGAATAAGGCAGCATGACATTTGCTCCATTCATCTTTGGTAAAGGATAGGACTGGCAGAGCTGACCAGGGCTCTAGGGAGGGCAGCCTGGGCCTCTGCCTGCCGTTGCTTGGGGGATGCTGGGCTTTACCTCAGGCTTGAGTGGGCTCATCTAGCCCCAAGACATCCTGGTGGTCTCCAGACATTGGGAGGAGAAACCAAATAACACTCTGAATGAAAATAACACTATTCATACCCTGGCATCAGTCCTGTGCCCCTAGACCCTCTAGGCTTTGGTGCAGATTTTGCAGCGTCAGGATACAGCCCGAGGATGGGGCCCACACGGCCGCCTAGCATACTGTCCCCGGCCCTCTCAGGACACTGGGAGCTCTTGGGTCTGGCAAGCTGGGGACTCTCGGTCTTTGAGGCTGCAGCCACCCTACTCTAGCTCTGAGCCCCAGTGGCAGAAGGGCGCAGACAAACGCTGGCTGGGCTGCAGCTCAGCTCCGTGGTCCACAGCCTCGCCTGGAGAAGCAGCAACTTCGCTGAGCCCGCAGCAGCCCCTTGCTCGTGTGGTAAGGGTGGCCAGCAACCGCGTGGACTTGAGAGCTCAGTACACGAGCTGTGCAAAGTGGTGTGTGAGCAGCTCCTCAGCTGAAGGTCTCTGGCGAGCCTCCACAAAAATGCGCCTCAGGAAGTCCCGGCCATGTTCAGAGATGTGGGAAGGCAGCTGAGGATTGGTGGGCTGGGTGGCGATCTTGAAAATGGCGGCCATGGCTTCATACTCTGCCCAAGGTGGTTTCTCTGTCAGCATCTCCACCACAGTGCAGCCCAGGCTCCTGGAGAGAGAGAAGCCCACATCACCCCTTGGCCAGCCTGGGTCTCCCAGCTGTCCTGTCCACCCCTGTGAAAGGAGGGCCTTGCTCAGAACACACCGAAGCACAGGATAGGCCAAGATGAGGGTCGGCATCTCTCAGATCCCCAAGGCCAGAAGAGGCTCCAAAGCACTCTTGGCCCCTCGTCCACACAGCTTTGTCAACCTACACATCCCCACCCACCTAGGTGATTCTTGAGCTTGGGGAAAAGAGAACAACTTGCATGGGCAGAACAGCTGTGAGATAACTGTATTAGTTTCCTATTGCTGCTGTCACAGATTATCACAAACTTAGCGACATAAAAATAACACAAATTTATTATCTTATAGTTCTGGAAGTCAGAAGTCTAAAATGAGTCTCACTGGGCTAAAGTCAAGGTGTTATCTAGCAGGGGTGGTTCCTTTTGGAGGCTCTGAGGGAAGAATCTGTTTCCTGCTATTTCCAGCTTCTAGAGGCCACCTGCATCCCTTGGCTCACAGCCCCCTCCTTGCCTCACTCCAGCCTCTGCTTCCACTGTCACACCTTCTGCTGCCCACTCCAATCTCCTGCCTCCTTTTATAAGGACCCTTGTGAATACACTGGGACCACCTGGATAATCCAGAATAATCTCTTCATCTCAAAATCCTTAACTCTGCATCTGCAAAGGCCCTTCTGCCATATAAGGTAACATTTACAGGTTCCAGTGATTAGGATGTGGACATATTTGGAGGACCATTATTCAGCCCACCACAGTAACTTTCCAAGGGGAGAAATTCTCACAACTTCTGGACCCTTGAGGATGGACATAAAGTTAGGTAGAGCAAATGCAAGCCATCTGAGCACTAGGAGAGGAAGCAGAAGTTGCTCTTATTTAGGACTGATCCAGACCTTCAGAGTGGATCCTACATCTTTAATGGATTTTGCAAACATGCAGGATGTTTCCCATGGCCTAAGTTCCCAGCAATAACAAACAGTTTGCTACTTGGGGTTAAAACGTAACCCATCCAGGCCAGGCAGTGGCTCATCCCCTTAATCCAAGTGGTCTGGGAGGCTGAGATGGGAGGATCGCTTGAGGCCACCAGGAGTTTGAGACCAGCCTGGGCAACATAGCAAGACCTCGTCTTGAAAAAATTTTAAAAATTAAAAAATTAGCTGGATGTGGTGGCACATGCCTGTAGTCCTAGCTGCTTGGGAGGCTGAGGCAAGAAGATCACACTGAGCCCAGGAATTCGAGGTTATAGCAAGCTACGATTGCACCACTGCACTCCAGCCTGGACAACATGTGAGACCCTGTCTCAAACAAACGAAACAAAACAAACTACAACCCATCTGTTGTACGTGCTACTGCACACACCACCACCCTTGCACACATGTAGCCTGGGCCCTAAGGGCACCCCCTTCTACCATACCTCAAAGTCCCCAAGGCAAGTTTCTCATTTAGAGCACTATAGCCCAGGCAGGGAGATGGGGTCCTGCATATCCAGCACTCACCACACGTCTGCCTTCCTTCCATAGCCCTCGCCACTGATGACCTCAGGGCTCATCCAGTAGGGCGTGCCGGTGACTGAGCGCATGCCTGTCCCCGACATGCAGATGGTCTGCAGGCGTTTGCTGGCCCCAAAGTCCCCCAGCTTCACATTCCCAGCAGAGTCTCGGAGGATATTGGCTCCTGAGGCATGAAAGGGCAGAAGCTATAACCTTGGACCCTCTTGCATTTTCTACCATCTTCCGTCCCTCCCAGTCAGAGAGCTGCTGGTGGCCCTACCACTGCGCACGGCCCACAGTAACTACACACGGCAAGCGGTCTAGCAAAGGGAAGCCTCAGACCTGCTGTAAAAAATGACTGCTGCCACGGCCAACATGTGCAGAGAACTTGGTATTTTAGTAAGTTGCTCAACCAGTCTTCACGCCAGTCCCCCAAGGAAGCAACTGGGGTCCCACTTTTCAGAAAGTTCAGAATGGTTAAGTCACTAAATGGTAGACTTGAACCCAGGTCTTGGGGCCTCCATGCAGCCTGACCCCTGCTTACCCTTGATGTCCCGGTGAACAATCATGTTGCTGTGCAGGTAGGACATTCCCTCCAGGATCTGTCGGGTATACTTCCGGGTCACACTCTCTGTCAGGGCTCCATAGGCCTTCAACTGGTCCTTCACTGAGCCCTACCAGCCACAAGGAGTCAGAGGGAGTCCCCTCCAGGGAGGGGTATGGGAAGGGGGCAAGGTTATTCCAGCCCTCAACATTGCAGCAAAAGTGCGATTCACCCAGTTCCTACTTGCAATGTTCTAGGCACTTTGCCAGGAGCTGCTGGGCAGCTTGGAGAAGAGTATGAAACAATCTTTCCCCCAAGCAATGTATGACCCAAATCCAGAAGGGAGACCCCTGCTCCAGTGGATAGTGCACCAGCCCTGCCAGCCTCTGGTGAGGGTTAGGCCTGGGACATTTCTCATCTCACACTACACTGCAACCTGAGGCAGGGCGCTCCTGACCCTAAGTCCTACCATCACCTCTGGAGCCTCAGGTGGTCAGACTGATGTCAAAGGTGACCCTTCTCCTGCAGTCCCCAGGTCAGGCCCTACATGCATTCAAGGGGCACATACCCCCGGCATGTACTCCATGAAGATGGTCAGGGTCTTCTCAGCACGGTCCCGCAGACAACCATAATACTGCACGATGCGCTCATGCTGCAAGTTCTTCAGCAACTGGATCTCACATTCCAGAGCACTCACCTCCTAGGGGAGGGGTCGGTAGTCACCCTTAGCCCTCAGGGCTCCGGTTCTGCCCGCCTGGGCTCAGCTCAGCTTGCCCTAGTCAATGGCCTTACAGGGGTCTGCCTTGGGAACTTCCACTGGAGAAAAAGGGGACTCTTTCAACAGTCTGGCCCTTAGCCCCAATGCTGGGCAGCCTTTGCGACAGTGGCACTTCCATGCCTGAAGAAGGTGGACAGGCAGGTGGCAGAAGGGGTTGTGGGTGCTTAGTTAAGGTAATTGCTATATTTGTCCACTCAATTTGAAGTGTAGGCCACATCCAAAGCTGACCTCCAAAGACAGGTCATAAGATTCCTTCTTTAGAGCTGGACTAAATGAGTGGATCTCAAGGCTCCTTCCTGGGCTGAGGGATGGGGAGAGGTATCTGTTTGGTTGAGGCGACAGGCCATCTTTGTGGCACTGGTCATGGCCGCTCAGTCTGGGTTGCTTGGAACTTCGGTATTGACTCAGTTCCTCATACCCAATCCCTCCCCTGGGTGCTTGGTGCTCTATGGACCACAGTCCCTTCACCCCTCAGCCCGGCCAGGGTGGACAGCAAGGCAGCCTGGGAGGAAGAATAACAGGGAAAGCAACTACTCTGTGCAATAAGACAGGCCTTTCTGTTGAAAAGGGGGACTGAAAGGCCATGGGGAAGATAGTACCTTGCTTGTCTCAGGACTATCTGGGTCAAACTGGACCTGTTTGGAAGCAAGTTCTCGTCCTGTGTCCACATCATAGCACAAATAGACCCTGCCGAAGGCACCCTGACCCAGGAGCTTCCCCCGGCGCCAATTGATGGGGGCACTAGGAGCTACAGGAGAACAGAAGGAAAGAGCATTATTTCATATACATCATTTATTGATATCCTACCTCATTCTCTAGATGGTCTGTAGTGGGACCTCTGGCTCAGTGTCCCCCCTCACCCAGCACCATCACCACCCCAATCTGGAGCACACCAGTACCCTGGTCAATCAGACCTTAAGGTCAGAGTCCTGAGAAGCAGAGGACTGGCTAAAGTCATGGTTAAATGCTCTTCTGCATTGATCGATCAAATACCTTTATTTCCAAAGCCCCTATATATTTTAACATGGCAGGGATTAAGGGTGTGCTCTTCAGTTTAAACATGGAAAAACTAAAGTCCAGAGAGAAGTGGCTTGTCACACAATAGTGGATCAAGCCCTGGGTTGTGAGGGGTCTCATGCCCACCCCAAGGCTCTTCTAGTGTGGGAAGGATGGGTTAGAGCTGCTGCCTGCTGAGCCTAAGGGTCCCAGTGGCCTGGCCATGCTCCCAGCCCAGCAGCTTGTCTGAGATGGCCTGGGCTGTCTCCTCCTAGCCAGGGACAGCTCCTCACACTTGGTTGGCACATTCCTCTCCTGCACAGAGAGGGCGTTCTCGCTGTCTGCACTCCGCAGGCGCCCACGGGGGTCCAGGTACTGCACAGCCAGACCCATGTTCTCGCCATTTGTGCTCAGGGAGCGGCTGGATGGCACCAGGGTGAACAGGTTGCCTTGATGACGCCGTATTCGGGGAAATGTTCTCCTGCCTGAAAGGGTGCAGGGACCAGAGCAGAACAAGTCAGACCCCTCACCACAAGGCCAAACGTGTAAACCAGGTCCTTTCTATAAGGAATAGCTACCACCAGCTGCAGCCCATCCTATCTGCCCTGCCACCTGACTCATGCCACAAAGGCTGCTGTCCCAAGCATCCCAAGAATCAGGACAAAAGCAGAAGTTAGGAAGAAGCCTGCCTGATTCAGGGAGTCCTGGCAAGAGGAAAGGCACAGGGCTGGCCTATAGGTGACCAGTTGCTCACAAGGCCAAGCTACAAGGAAAGGCTCTGTTTTCCTTGAATCTTGCTCCTCACCCCTCTCCGTGGCCCCAGTCTGTCTGCTGCTGCAGGGAAGAAGAGCGCTTCAGAGAGGTGGTGCTCCCGGAGCACGCCACAGACTCAGACAAGGTCGGAGTTCCCAGTGGCAACATCTTGGTCAACAAATACCACTCTCCCTATGTGGCTTTTTTGTTTTTTTCTGTCTCCTGTGCCTTAAGCCTTGGGCCACAATTCCTCAGGAATAAAGGAAAACTCAGGGTTTGGAGCGCCTGGGCCCAGGCCCCTCATGATGGCTTTTCTGTGGCGACTTTTCCATGGTGGAGCTCTAAGCACTCCTTTCTTGAGGCAGCCAGCAGGGGGCAGGGTGTAGGTGCACTCACCATCGTTGTAGTCCTTGTGGTGCACAGACACATGGTAGCGCCGGGGGTAAGTTCCACCTTTGACCCCTTTGTCATATAGCTGAGTTTCCCGATCTGAGTAAGACAAGGAAATCACTGGCTTCTGGGTAGGTCAAAGTGGGAGAATCACTTAAGCCCCCAGGTCACCTGAGGCCTCAGAGCAGCAGGCCCGAGGAAAGTTACCAACTCAGAGCAGTCACAGCACAAGTGTCTGCGGCCCCACCCAGGCTCTGCAGAACTCACCTGAGTACTCCTGTCTGTTGTCGGGGAAGCTCTGGGCTCGGGACATTCGTGATTTCCGGAAGGAAGGGCTAGAGAAAACAAAAAGAAATCACAAAATAGACCTCAACGTACTTCCTTCCAGAGCAGCCCAGCAGGGCATCCAGCTGGCCTCCCTATCTAACTCCCTCCCACAGCACTGGGTGAGGGGAGCAGAGTTTGAGGGAAAAAGCCCTTGTCTGAGCCCAGCCTCCTCTTTCCACCTTCCCTTCACTAGTCTGAGGCCCAAATCTGACAGGCCCCGAAATCTCGCGTCCTACCGCGCTCCAGCCTGGCTGCACACCCCTTGCCCTTCTTGGACTTTCTTCCCACCTCTGTAACAGGTGAAGAGCTGCAAGAGAATCCTTTGCTCATGGCAGTAACAAATACCAACAATATCATGGCTTACAGATTGCTGTTTTCTTATCTATTTTACAAAGTGAGCTTTTTCTCCCTATGGTATAATATAATAGCAGGTCCCAATGACTAAACAGCTGCTATACTATTTCTAATCTTCACAGACACCCTAGAGGTTAGGGATTACACAGCCCTATTTACTTGCCCAAGGATACAGCTAGTAAGCAATAGGGCCAGACTTCAAATCTAGGTCTATAATTACAAAGTCCATGTTCTTCCGCTAAACCAGGCGTCTTCTTTTCAGACTAATCACATTGTCTCATTTTAGAGATGGGAAAACTGAGGAACAGAGAGGTTAAGGGACTTGCCTGAAGCCACTCAACTAATATTTGGTGGAACTGGGACTGGATCTAGGTCTATCTGGCTCCAGATCCCACGACCTTCCCCATGAAGAGAAGATGAGAGCACTGAGCTCAAGTCAGACCCAGGCCTCAAGGAAATTAGTCCAGATCATTCCTAATAAGAAGAAAACAAAGCATTGCAGGGACAGAGGAAAAACCTGAGAATAGAGAAGTGGGTAAGTTCAGCTGTCTTTCCCAGCATCCACATGACCGGCCCTTTCCCTTACACAAGAGTGCCTTTTGAGAGGGCCACAGGGGTGGAGGGAGCTGCGCCCTACTGTTTTCCAACAACTACACCTTCTGTAGTCCTCCCCTCCTGGACTCCCCCCACCAAGCTCAGGAGATAGACAAAAGTCAGAGTCAGTCCCTGCTCTGGCAGAGCCCTCAGTCTGTGGCAGCAACCCCTGGCACTCTTACCTGTGCCTTCCTCCCCTGGTTGGAGGGCAAGCCCAAAACAAGGATAGATATTGGAAACCGACAAGTAACTATGACTGTATTCTATGATATCTAGAGGGAAGACAGTGCTCACCCACGCTCCAGTCTGTTAGGAGAGATAGGACAAGTTTGGCCACAGTTGCAAGATCACTACTCACATGAACAATCGGTTCCACAAAGGAAAAAAGAAGGCCCCAAACCTGCTCCATAGCCTCTGACCATAGCCCTAAGCCCAGCCAGACGTGATCGAACATGCTCTTGGGCATGAGGTTGAGGCGAGGGAGTGGTGGGATCCATGCCAAGGCCTGTTCCAAACATACCCCTGCGCAGAGCCATTTGGCATGTAAAGGACAGCACTTGTTTCCTCCCCAAGTGTAGGAACAAGATACACAGCTAGCAGGCAGTGTGGTACTCCAGACAGTCTGGATGTTTTGTTTTCTGACTTCAGTTTCTTATTGTCCCAGAAACACTTGGAGAAAAAAATGGAGGTAAACCAACGGATGAGAATTCAGTTTTTCCCCTAAAATATTGGTGATCCACTGCTTCTCAGTTCAGATCACAGCAGTGAGGCCAAAAGTACAAGGTATACTTCCAGCATTATATTATGTGGAAAGCCAAAACAGGTAAAGCACTTAGAACAACACAGCACTTAATAAATGAGCTGCTATTTTATGACCTATTATTACATTCATTGAATTATGCAAACATAACATTCTCATGGTTTTGGGAAATAAGGAGAGGGCTTTCCTAAGAAGCATGATGTTTTAACCCTGGGCCTACAGTCTAGCTCAGAGACACATTCCAGCTAACTCTACTCCCTCAGACAGTTCCAAAAACACCTACATATCACCCCCCAAACCACTCATAGTCCCATACCTGTCTGCTGACCTGTCCAAGGATTGGCAGCTTCCCGACAAGGAATTTTCTGCACTGCTCAGGGGATCCAGCATCTGTAAGGCAAGTCATAAAATAAAACCACAGCCCTAGCCCAAATCCCAGCCAGGTGACCCAGGCTTTATGACCCAGTCAGGGCCAGCAAATGGTCCTTTCTGTCAAAATATGAAGTGCCGGCCGGGCGCGGTGGCTCACGCCTATAATCCTAGCACTCTGGGAGGCCGAGGCGGGTGGATTGTTTGAGCTCAGGAGTTCGAAACCAGCCTGAGCAAGAGCGAGACACCGTCTCTACTAAAAATAGAAAGAAATTAATCGGACAACTAAAAATATATAGAAAAAAATTAGCCGGGCATGGTGGCGCATGCCTATTAGTCCCAGCTACTCGGGAGGCTGAGGCAGAGGATCGCTTGAGCCCAGGAGTTTGAGGTTGCTGCGAGCTAGGCTGACGCCACGGCACTCTAGCCCGGGCAACAGAGTGAGACTCTGTCTCAAAAAATAAAAAAAAATATGAAGTGCCCTTTCTCTCCCCATGCAGTGGGAAGAATGGTTAGTAAGGTACCATTCTCCCCTTTAGTTCGAAGGGCAAGTTTCCAGGAGGGAGAAAAATGCTTGGCTGGCATCCCAAGGAGCTCTGCCAGAAGAGCAAAGCCAAGATGCTGCTTCTCTTGTTGGCATTTTCTTGGCTCATTAACATTGAGACCTGGCGCTAGAGATGGTACTACCCTGTAGAGGCTTCCAGTGAGTTTGGGTGGGACCTTAATGCTTCTGTTTACACTACATCATTTATAATTTACAAAGACAAGTATTGACTCATTTCACAGATAAGTACTACAGGCCTACAAAGGTTAGGAGACTTGTCTAAAAAAGTCATAAAACTAGTTAGTGCACAGCTGGTACCAGAACAAAAAGCCTTCAGAATAGCTTTTTCTCCAGTTAATCTCCTGAAGGGTCCACCCCTTCATTTTCTTTTTATTGAGACAGAGTCTCACTCTTTTGCCCAGGCTAGAGTGAGTACTGTGGTGTCAGCCTAGCTCACAGCAACCTCAAACTCCCGGGCTCAAGCAATGCTTCTGCCTCAGCCTCCCGAGTAGCTGGGACTACAGGCATGCGCCACCACGCCCGGCTAACTTTTTATATATATATATATATTTCAGTTGTCCAGATCATTTCTTTCTATTTTTTAGTAGAGACGGGGTCTCGCTCTTGCTCAGGCTGGTCTCGAACTCCTGACCTTGAGCGATCCGCCCGCCTCGGCCTCCCAGAGTGCTAGGATTACAGGCGTGAGCCACCACACCTGGCCCACCCCTTCATTTTCTCTGTGCAGAAAATTTCAGAGAATTCATCATCTGAGCTCCAACATTAAATGTTACATAGGGAAGCAAAGTATCAGAATTATGAAAATTCACTAATAACCTTCATAAAATTAGTTTCCAACTCAAGTATCTTTTCCCATTTAATACTATCCCTCACTCATAATTTTAAATGCTTTAGGTCATATTGTCATACATGATTTTTAAAAATCTGCCAATCAAGGCAAATTAACTGCAAAGGAAAACTGCAAATGTTGCTAAGGATACAGGATGTCCCAAAGTAAATGAAACCAACATGGGAAAGAATTGCTCCTAATCCATCAAGTGCATGCTTGGCAAAGTTAGACCAGCTAACAGAAAAAGAGAAAATGGATGATTATAACAACACAGCAGGTATGATGGAGGAGGAAGAATACCAAAGGCTCAAGAGAGGCCTTGGGGAAAATGCTGAGTCCTATGAGTGCTCTTGTAAAAAATGACCCTCTTTATGATAGTACTGCAGAAGTCAAAGAGGAAGTAAAAGAAGTTACATTGTGCTAGCAAAGTTTCTGTTAGAAACATTTAGCAGAAATAATTAGCATGAATCATGCTTTGTTCATTCTAAAAATTAGCAAATAGATGCAACTATTACCTAAATCTGATTAAAGAAAAAATAAATTTATCTCAGTTTCACTTTTCAAGAAAGTCCCAGTGGAATATTCTTTCAGTACATACTATATTGTTTTTGTCCCTGATAAGTGGATTTATCTTGAATGGCCTGTTACCAGGAGCAATCCTCTTTAGCTAAAGGGGTAGATACTGGGGAAGGACCTTGGCAATCCCCAGAAGCCACCTTCTGTGGCCTCTTTCTAAAATGTTTGTTCTCACTAGGAGTAAATCCTCCCAAGCCTTCCAGGGCCAGGCAAGTAAAGTGCAGAAGTGAAGGGGCTAGGGCACAGGACCATAAGGAGAGACAGAGACCAAAGGCGATCAAGCTCATTTGCAATTTCTGGGATTTTACACCCAAGTCACCCCTAGAACAGCTGATGTTCAGAAGTGTTTCGCGGTTAGAGAAACCAGAAGAAAAGATGGTCAGGAAAATGCCCAAGAGGGAATGTGCAGTTAAAGGCACTCCAGGTCACAGTTCCAAACATGAATTTATCTAGAAGGCAGGAGTATAGAGGGAAAAGAAAAGTGTAAAGGGCTTCTCCTAGCCTATATGTGTTTTTTTGTTTGTTTGTTCTTTTGAAATGGAGTCTCACTCTGTCACCTGGGCTACAGTACCATGGCGTCAGCCTAGCTCACAGCAACCTCAAATTCCTGGGCTCAAGCAATCCTCCTGCCTCAGCCTCCCGAGTAGCCGGGACTACAGGCGCATACCACCATGCCCGGCTAATTTTTTTCCTATTTTTAGTAGAGATGGGGTCTCACTCTTGCTCGGGCTGGTCTCAAACTCCTGAGCTCAAGCTATCCTCCTGCCTTGGCCTCCCAGAGTGCTAGGATTACAGGTGTGAACCACTGCGCCCAGCCTTGTATGTCTGAATAATGAAACAAAAGTTATGAGAATCAGTTTTTTATAAAATCTCCCATGTGATGGCACCGGCCATTCTGTTGGACATTTTACCCTTAAGAAATTTCCCCTTCTCAGACCAAATCCAAGAAATTATAAGAACTGACCTTTCTCTTTGCAATCAAAGCATGCTCGCTGAAAAGACCAGAATGAAGCCAGAGATCTCACCCTTGCTGAGTTCACTAAGCAAATTGCCATTTTCATCAAGTAAGCCACTGGTTAAAAACCAAAGCCATTAAAATGGCTGAGCCATTGTGGTAGACACAACCTATGGTGACTCCTCCCCCACAATAAATATTTATGTCATTTTAAGATTCTAACTTTGTGGTAATTTGTTATTAGCAATAGATAACTAATATAGCTGTCTACCATCATAGAAGGTCACCCTAACCAACCCTACAGTGTAATTTGGATATGGTTTACTCCATACCTTTCATCAAGAAATAGCAAAACTAAAATATAGCCAATGAAAAACACAATCTGCCAGTTTAGGACTGGCCATGTGCTAAAACTGAAGAAATGAAGACAGGCCGTCGTAAGGATGTACACAAACAGCAGAGTGGTGTTCTGCAGGGGACCAGTGAGAGGACCATGAAGAGGGACAATCTATCAAGTACTCACCCAATACCAAGGAGGCTAGGCAGACTAGATCCCATCTTTGGCAGGAATTGATATTTGGCCCTTAGAAAGGAATAATCCATATTTGGGCTGGCCTGGCTTATAAAAGAGCTATTTGGTAGGGTTCAAGTCCCTCAGGTCTGCACTGTGCCCACCAAGAATCCCCCATTATAACCTTGGTCTGACACAGGCCATGGGCACACCCTGGCCACCCCCCACCCCCCATACTCACGCATTGCTCGCTGGTCTCTGGAATGAACTCCCCCTCACTGTTGATGCTGGTGTAGGACCCCTGCCGGGCAATGTGCTGCTGCCGTTCAGGAACGTAGCCAGGGGGAGGTGAGCTTCGGCCAGGGTTCTGGGAGCCTAGAGCACAGAAACAAGGCTTTTGACAACAGAGCCCAGGATGCACAGCCTGAAAGGAGCAGGCATGGAGCCAGCTCAGAGATACTGGGCTCTAGAGGTCAGGGATGTGACTCAGGTGGGTCATGGCACTAAAGTCTAATATGCTCCAGCTCACTAATAGGAAATGAACTCCACATATGGAGCAGGCACTAGAGCATATATGACCAAGAATGTTGGCACAAGACATGAATCAAAATAACCCTTATGAAACCAATTTAAGCTGGCAATCAGACCAGTTTGTTGTTTTTTTTTTTTCCCCCTCAGGAGACAAGGCTTCATTTTGTTGCCCAGGTGAGAGCACAGTGCCTGATCATAGCTTGCTGCAGTCTTAAAGTGATCCTCCTGCCTCAGTCTCCCAAGTAGCTGGGACTATAGGCATGTGCCACCATGCCTGGCTAATTTTTTATTTTTTGTAGAGACAGGGTCTCACTATGTTACCCAGGCTGGTCTTGAATGCCTGGCATCAAGCAATCCTCCTGCCCCAGCCTACCAAAGTGCTGGGATTACAGGTGTGAGCCACCATGCTTGGCCCCAGATCAGCTTTTTTAAAAAACCCTCATACATTCCTTCATAATGTCACCCTTTCTTCATAATGTCTCTCTTTCTTCCTCTAGAACACCAATGCCATTTCCTCCTATACTAGGAAGAACCTAGGAAAATGATTACTACATTGGCCTAGCCCTCTTGAGCTTTGGGTCCCAGCATTTTGAGGTTGGGGGCCAAGGAAAGGTAACTGGATATAGCTGGCACCTCTCTCTGCTGCCCTGTCCCCCCAGTGTCTCACCTTACTTGTTCTCTACCTGTCTCAGATAAGAAAGCCCTCCCAATGGTCTAGCCAGGAACTAGAGGTAACCTCCTCCATCCCTACCCACTCCCATACTTCCCGGCTACAAGTAATGATAGTAGCTTGCATTTATGTAGTGCTTTACTTTTTGTTGGCATTCACAGAAGTTGCCTCATTTGATTTTCAACATCCCCGGCAACAGAGGTTTGGCAATTATTTTCTGAGTACCTGCTAAGTGGCAGGCATTCTGCAAAGTACTTTCACATTTGCTACTTCACTTAATCCTTTCAACAATCCTGAGAGGTATGCATTGGCTTTACTTAACAGAGGAGGGAACTGAGACTCAAGGAGCTTTACATTTCTTAAAAAAAAAAAAAAATACAACACAGTTTTAAGAAGCAGAAATTATCCCTGTTTTAAAGATAAGAGAATATAAAGCTAATTTACAGGTACTTTTGCCACATCAGCTTGTAAGATAGAATGGTTTATCATCCTAACATCAACGAATGCCATGGGTATGCAGAGACTCTTTATAAGTCAGTGAGTAATGCTTTTTGGCCATAAGGGATTTTGAGGCTGAGAAATCAGGTCTCCATACTCCTAGCCTAAGAGCGTTTTCTGACTGATTCTGTTGCTTTGTATGATCAGAAAAGCAGACAAAAGTGAGGTCAAAAGTTTGCATCTTTTTTCCTTCCTAAGCTCACCAGACAAACCAGAAGGGCCAATCTTTAGAAAGTTTAAAAAAGCTTGAACAGTACCAACACACAAATATTTCTAGCAGTTTCAAAACTTAAATATAGGGCTCTTATCCTGAGCCCTTTTCCTGTTCTGGAAGAAACAAATTTATCCAGTCGTGTAGAAAACCAGAGACATGCGAGCCCTCCCTTCCCTTATCGGATACTCCCCACCTCTCCCTCACAATCCAGCAATTCCCAGACACAGGGAACAGCAGAAGTACTATCCCTTGACAAAGCAGGCTACTTTCCTTGCTGGCTGGTTTCTCCAGTCTAGTTCAGGGGCTGTAACATTAGGTTTTCTGAAATGGAACTGCAGGCAAGATGCTCTGTGGAAATGGCTAAGGAAGACAGACCTGGGGAAGAATCTGACTCATTCTACCCAACAACAAGTAATTGCCAACTCCCTCCTTTCTTTTCTTTCTTTCTTTCTTTTTTTTTTTTTTTTTTTTTGAGACTGGGTCTCACTAGGTAGCCTGGCCTCAAGTGAGCCTCCCACCTCAGCCTCCCAAGTAGCTGGGACTAAAGGTGTGTGCCACTGTGCCCAGATTACCTCTTGATAGTACCCTAGTCTAGACCAGTTTTAGAAGGAAAATTTGGGATGCACAGTTTTATATATCTCTCTTCTCAATCAAAAACTCACGTGGAGCCACTCAGCCTGTGCTCTGGAAGTAGAGATGGTACAACAAGGACTATGCATCTACTGCAGAGGCTGCTAAAGAGCCCAGTTGAGGTTCTTTGAACATCCTGGAAGGGAGAGGTAGGCCTAACAAATTGCTGGGGCTCAACAAAACTTCCTGAGACGCCTCCCACTATTCCAAGGACCCTCATAAGGAGGAAAAATACTTCATAGAAAAAAAGAATGGCCAGGAGGGTCACTTTTCAAAAGGTAGTTTCTTTTTTCTTTTTTTCTTTTTTTTTTTTTTTTGAGACAGCTCACTCTTTTGCCCAGGCTAGAGTGCTGTGGCATCAGCCTAGCTCACAGCAACCTCAAACTCCTGGGCTCAAGTGATCCTTCTGCCTCAGCCTCCCAAGTAGCTGGGACTACAGGCATGCGCCACCATGCCCAGCTAATTTTTTTTTTTTTTTGGTATATATTTTTTTAGTTGTCCAATTAATTTCTTTCTATTTTTAGTAGAGACGGGGTCTCGCTCTTGCTCAGGATGGTTTCGAACTCCTGAACTCAAACAATCCGCC